>CAUYRH010073906.1:0-15544 GCA_963574655.1 Perodicticus potto
CCTGTAGTCCCAGCTACTTGGGAGGCAGAGGTAAGAGACTCGCTTGAGCCCAGGAATTGGAGGTTGCTGTGAGCTGTGATGCCACAGCACTCTATCCAGGGTGACAGCTTGAGGCTCTGTCTCAAAAAAAAAAAAAAAAAAGGAAACACACAAGTCAAGTCTGATGTTCCATAGTTTATATTATCATCATTCGAACACGTCTTCTGTTCCATTTAAGCTTGCTCACTGTAAATATTCCAGGTCACCTACCCACTCATTCAGAACACTTAATCAAATTTGGGTGTACTTCAAAGCCTCTAAAACAGACTACTATGATGAAATAACCAAAAGATATACATTAGTCCAGTTAGTAACCAAGCATTTGCCTTTCGGGTCCAAAAACCTCTATGAACAGTTAAGAGTAGATGGGAGAAAGAACAGAGACACTGACTGATACTGTTTGAAAAAACTGCAAGTTTTTGAGAACCTCCTTTTCAGACTGCCTGAATAATAAGTTGCCTTTCCTTAAAGAGCAGAGTTAACTGCTTAGGCCAAGAACCAGAGGGCAGAAAGGCACCCAGCCCAGCTTCAGCTGAGCCTCCACCACTATACTGTGAGAACAACAAAATTTTGGAATCTTCCTCCTCCTCCCTGTCACTACAAAGGCAGAAACAGCTGGGAGCAAATCTCTGCACTAGTTCCTTATATCCAGGAAGGCTCAGAGTTTACTGTTCAAACTCCTCTCTGTAAGAACCTGGGCTCTTATTTCTTAATGACATTTCAAATTTGAAGAAAAACAGCAATCATTCACTCACAATCTCAGGCCAATCTTATGCAGCCAGGTTAAAGCAGGGAAAAGCAAGAGGTCCATTTTAACCCTATCTGGGCCAAAAGCCAATCACCCAGGAAATCCCTAAGATCAAAGTGGTGCTCAGAGCCCTCTGTAGGATGGTCACAAGTGTGTGTTTAGTCTAGACAGCATAGATCATACCCAGGTCCTAACTAGACCAAGCTTTCCAGTGCCAGAATGAACTCACTATTCCTTGCCCCTTTGTACTGTAAATAATTTGTCACTATTTCAAACTTCCTGGTCCCTTTTCAGCCTGGCTTTGTCCCCAGAGAATTGGGGCAGCAATGGGCCAATAAGATGTAGAAATAGCCACTCTTGTGCGTGTTCTGAAATTGTCCAAACTCCCTTTGGAGTCACATTTCCTCCTAGCTTAAAAGTGCTAAGAGCATAATATTAAAACAAAAAATATTGTAAAAGATTCTTACTACTTTCTCAGCTTTTCCACCGCTAAGTCCCAACCTCTCTTCCCTCTTCCTCTCACATACACTCCACCCCACGATGCCATCCCAACACTTTCAGTATCTTTAAGGGCCGAAAGCTAAAGCAGCATTAATGGCATTTGGCAGAACATCCCATCCCACAGTGAAGATTCCTCCCAATTCAACACAGTGAAGAAATAAATGATAATCCAAGAGAATAGGCAGTAAAAACCAGAGCCTGCCCCCTTCCCACATAAAAGAGGCACAGAAATTACAAGAGTTAATGAAAATGGCATCATCTCTTGCCAGACAGCCACCAACTCCCACTGGTTGGCAGCCGCATTATCACTTCTTTCTCCTCTGGACTGAAGTGTAGGATAGTCAGTATGGCTGTGAGAGTCTGCTGGCGGCCCAGGGAGTCAGGTAAGGTCAGGAAGCGGTAGATGATGTTTTTGAGGTACTCCAGGTTGGCTCCCTCCCTGCTCTGATCCCTGATATTCTTTTCAATGTGGCTCTGCAGGACCCCAACCTCCTCCCGGTGCCGCTCACCCTCTTCCAGCAGTCGGTCCTGCAGCTGGTGCAACTCCACTTCCAGCCTGTGCTTCTGCTTCTTCAGCGATGTGATCTCCACCTCTTTGCGGGCCAACTGCTCGGCATAGAGGAAGAAAGTGGGCTCACTGGCTGCAGCAAGATGTAGTGCTTGGGTCAAGCTATCTGGGGAAGACGTATCAGCCGGGTCCCCAGGAACCCCACCACCCACAGGGCTTCTGCGTCCTGGCAGCCCGGAGGACAAGGCCACAGAACGCAGTTGCTCTAGCTCCAAGTCCTTCTCAGCGAGGACAGCCAGGGCACGGTCCCGCTGCTTGTGCAGCTCCTCCTCCAGCTTCAGTGTGCGGTCCCTGAAGTCCAGCTGACTTCGCTCCAGCTCCTGCCGGTGGAGCTGCTGCAGCCGGGCCAGCTCCTGCTTCCAGTTCTCAGCCTCCTGCTGGTGCTGGTGCTCAAGTTCTTCGCAGGACAGCCGCAAGGAGATGTACTTCTCCTTCAACTCAGCAAGCTGTTCCTGGGCTGCCTCCAGCTCTTTTGCTAAGTTACCATCTTTGGTATTCTTGCTCTTGAGAACAACCTGGGCCCTCATTTTATACCTCTCAAACTCTTCCTTCAGCTGTTTCAGCTCTTGTTGGTAGTAGAGTGCAGTAGCCTTCTCCCCATCGGCAGCCTCTGAGCTGGGCATTATCTCCAGATCACAGAGCTTCTCCACATCCAAGGTCACCTGGCTTTTCCTGGCTGCAACCTGCAATAGCCTCTTCAGCTTTTCCATCTTATCCTTCAGGACATTGACATCCAGACTGGACTCCTCTCCATGGCTGTCTAGAGAGGAACGGCTGGAGGCTGCTAGAGCCAATGTCTTATTCTCCAGGTCCAGCTGCAGAACACGCTCTTTCAGCTTCTGGATGGTCAGCTGGTCCTTCTGCTTGGCCTTCTCGTAGGTGCCCAGCAGCTCAGACACTTCAGATATTTGATTCTCCAGGGCTGCTACCCTCTGCTCTTCCACCTGAGATTGCTGACGGAGTTGATCCTCTGCAAGGGCTGTCTGCAAAACAAGGGAACAGACAAAAATACATCCAGAAAAGCCACAAAGCCTTATACCAAACTGTGAGAAGGCAGGAGAGGGAGCAAAGGGGTCACAGGTTTGGGATGGCCTAGCAGGAATGGGAACTGGGGGTTTTTCTGTTGACTCGGGAGCTAACAAAAATTCCTATAACCTGCTTGGGTTCTGCTCCAAGTCATATATTATACCAAAGGATACTGAGCACCTGTTGTTTTGCTTTAGAACTTTTACTTTTCTGCTAACTCATATATAAAGTGTACTCTCTTCTCTTGGTTTTCATGTGCTTCCCCAAATCCTATTAAGAAATCATACAACATTCCTTTCCTTGTTCTATATTCCTGGAAGTTCAAAACTGAGTTGGTGCTCTCTCTCCATGTAGAAAAGAGGCACATTAAAATAGCACTTTTCCAAAACAAGCAAATCTTGACTAAAAGCAATTATAAGAGGTTATTTTTTCTGAGAAAAGGGGATTTGCCTTCAGCCACCTGACTTATAGGTACATATCTACAGGCATACACATCACCTTTCATTGTACAACTGCCACTATATTGTTTCATAAAGCACAGCTGGTAAAATGCCAATGCCCAAGAGCTCAGAGCTGTCTGGCTCCAACCCAATCTACATTCCGAAACTCCATATCCTGGTGGAGGCACACCCAGTGGATATCATCAACACTATACAGAAGAGGATCTCCAAGGACTCACTAGTGGAACTTTCCAGGCAGCATCAAAAATGACAGTGCAGCCACTTAGTTCTGTCAAAAGAGAAAAATTAAAACTATATTCTAATTGTAGGTCACGTGACTAACATTTGAAGGAGATGAGGATAATTACCTTTCTCATTTCCTGCTGCAACTGAACCTGGAAATGGCTCTTAAGGCGGACAGCCTCTTCCTGAAGTTCTTGTAGCCGAGGGTCGGGCTGACTCTTCTCATCTCGAACAGCCTGCAGCTCACCTTTCAGCTCCTCTACCTCACGGGTCAGCTGCTTGGTCTGCAATTCAAACCCTTCCATCTGTTCAGCTGCATATGCCCGCCCTGCCAGGGCTTCTCGCGTCTCTTCTAGCCGAAGCTCCAAGTCCTGGCGCTGGGTCCTCTCCTCCTGCAGCAATTTCTGGAGCTCACGAAGCATTAAGGCATGGTCACTCTGCTCTTGGGCCCTATCATGCTGCTGTGTGATAAGTCGAGCTTTGGTTTCTGCTATCTGCTCCTGCAGCCCCTTCAATTCTCCCTCCAGACGGCTCCTCTCCTCCTCTGCCTTTTTATTGGCATCCTCTAAGTCCTGTTTCATTTTCTTCTTGTCAGCCAGGTAAGAAGCCTCCATGCGGGACTTCTCCTGGGTGACTGTAGCCAAAGAGCTGGTCAAAGTAGCCAACTGAGTCTTCAGCTGGTGCAGTCTTTTGTCCACCTCCCCACCTGCAAGTGGCCCATCCCCACTGCTACTGCTAACACCACTCTCTGACCCACTGGCCTCTTCATACTTTGGAAGTGGTAGTCCACGGGCAGCTCTGTCATCCTCTATACCAAACTCACCCTTGGTGCTGGTGAGACTGGCTGCAGTATCCAAGCTGGTGGCAGTGCCAGTGCTGTCCTCACTGTGAGTGGAGCACCGGTCATCCACAGAGTCAGGAAAGGGGAGGCCTGGAGACTGGACACCTGTGAGGCCCACATCTGCCTCGTGGGACACTGACAGCACTTTGATGCTGGCCTCTAATGCCTCCTTCTCCTTCAGGAGGCTTTTATAGGCGCGGACTACATCCTTGAGCCGTGCCTGGTACTGGAGGAGCTGTTTCTTCTGCGTCTCTATGGTCTCCAGCAGGTCCTTTTTGCTCGGGCCGCCCCCAAAATTCATCCCAAACTTCTCCATGGCAGTTCTGAACGAAGTGCTTCACGTCAGCGTTCTGGCAGCCGGAGGAAGGGACTAGAAGACGTGGGTGGGGACTTAAAGAAACAGGGAGAGGGATGCCCAGCTGCAGCCCGCACATCCGCTCCACCCAGCTGTCTGTGACCAAAAGCAGGTTGGTGGGACAGCCTAGCAGAAGCGTCCGCTGGGTCCCAGGCCCGGAAAGCTGGATCGGGTCCTACCCGGGAGGCCGGCGACGCTGCCAGGGCTCTCCCTCTAAAACCCAAAGCCAGTCCGCACTCTCCGCTGGTCCGGGCCACGTCAGCCGGGGCCAGGTCCCTGGGCCCACGGTCAGCCAAGGGTTTACGCCGAGCGCAGCTCCATCCAGACTTCCTAACTACAGCCGCCCAACGGCAACGGTGCTTCCGGGTTCGCTGGAAGTGACGTAAGCGCGACGCCTCAGGCTCCACCCCCAGTGGCAGCGAGGTGTGTGAGGGCCGCCTCCCAGTTGGTGCCAAACTGAAGAGGACCGGCCATGGGAAGAGCGGGGCAGGCTAAGTTCAAGACGCGGGAGTGAGCGCGCCGAAACTTAACCTTGGACTGTGGTCAGAGAGCAACAGAGGGCAACGTCGCACTACGTTCTCACTTAGAAGCATCCAATAATTTGGGGCTCAGGACTATGCCCATAAAGGGCAACAATTAAGACTCCCATTTAGACCACGAAAACTGCAGCCCTTTCTAGCACAGTCCTTGCCAGCTAGTAGGTATATGGTAAAATAGTTCCGACCCTTCGTTCTGCCCAGTTGGTTCAGTAAATACAGGAGGTGGCAAAAAATGTATACACATTTTAAGAAAGAAAAAAAAATATTAAAATTGTAATACTCGGGCAGCGCCTGTGGCTCAGCGGGTAGGACGCCGGCCCCATATACCAAGGGTGGCGGGTTCAAACCCGCCCCGGCCAAACTGCAACAGCAACAACAAAAATCATAATATACAGTAAACTATTTTTAAATTGCATACAAACTTTATGGACACCCTGTATATGATGCCCTTTGTTATCTTGTATATTGTATCTGTATCTTTTGTAATTGCAGAAGTCAAACGTGACTTGAGTGTTAGAATTTTAATAGTTTTTTTTTCCTGTCTTAAAATGTGTATACAATTTTTTGGCAACCTCTGTATTTATAGAGAGCACCCTACAGCCATGAAATCTATCTTGAGTGCTGACTATGCCAGGAGCCTCACAAGAGTTTTGCTATTTAGTCTTTACAATAATTGTGCTCAGGGGGTATCCTTAGCTATTTTACAGATACAGGCATCTGAGGCATAGAAAGGCTAAGTAAACATGCACAAAGTCACACAGCTAGTAAGATTAGGAATTCTATCCATATTAGTCTGATTCTGAACATACAAGTGCTGTGCCTGGTCATAACACAGTAAAGAGACATGGCCTTGCCCTCAAGAAGCTCACAGTCCAGTGAGGAAGCAGGCATGCAAACAAATCCTGCTATCATACTAGTATGTATGGGTATATCCAAAGTGGCATGAAAGTTAAAAGGTGGTAGGCTCTCAGGAAAAATACTTTTGAGTTTTGAAGAATGAATAATGATTACCCATCTAACCAGAGATGAGGGAAACCACCATTCCAGACATCTGGAAAAGACTGCAAGGACTTCTAGAGTATCAAAAAGTCTGACTCACCTAAGAAATATTAAGAATAATCTCAAGGCAGTAGCATAGTGTATGCAAAAGAGGTGACAACAGTGAGGCTGGCACAATCGGTGGAGACCCAACTTCCAACATTTAGGTTTTATCTTAGGTGATACTAGGCCTAAAAGGATTTTAATCTGAAGAGTGAGGCATTGTCAAGACTTGTAAGCTAGGGTAGAGATACAAAAGGGCAGACCTGAAAGGAGGCTCTTTCAGTCAAGGGGAAGAGAAAGCAGTGAAATAAAGTACTGACAACAGAGATAAGAGAGCAAGACGCTGATAAAAGAGCTAAATATAAAATTGACCCAACTTGGTGATCTCTAGTCATTATTATGGGACTCTTTAAGATGTACCATATTCTTCAACCTTGTAAAAGCCTTCTTAGGAATGCAAATCTATGACTAAAGAGAAAAGAAAATTCATGACCTCACTCACACTGGTTTCCCAAAGTCTGTTCTTACAGACTTTGCAGGTAGGATGGGGCAGGCCCTAGAGTTGTGTTCAGTCCCAGTTTCTTAGTCCCTCATATGATGTCCAGCTACACTGAATAACATTCATTTACATTATTTCATCATCTTAATATTCACCATAATTCCTTGAGTTAGAACAAATATGTTTTCTTTTACATCTGAGAAAATAGTGGAAGAATTGTACCATTGAAGCCAAATCCTCAATAAATGGCAGAACTAAGATATGAAGTAAGGCCTGAAGTAGTGCTGTCCTATTTTTTTATGGTCAGTAAGTATTTGTTGGAAAAGGGAATGAATGAGTGAAAGTTTTCTGATTCTTGGCTCAGCTTCACCTCCAGCCCATCTGCAATTCTTAGAAGCCCACTAGGAATCCAGAAAGGGCCTAATGCCTGCCCTTACTCCACTGAGCAACTTATTAGTCCAGCATAACCCAATAGGCACCTGTTAAGCAAATTTGTTAAATGTTTGGCATATGAGCTAGTTCCCGCCATAGAAGAAATGTAATTTCTATTTTACTATTGCCCTCAGATGCTAAAATGAGGGGGGAAATTATATGTGAGGCTCTTGGGCTCTAGGGAGGCAAGATCCTCACAAAATCCAGAATAGGTGTGCATAATAATACAAGTCTGCAAATCTTTAGCAAAGTGAAGAAAGAACTTCAGAAAGGCAGACTGAGCCTGTATTGAAAGACGGTGCCCACGTGGCGATCAGGGGAAGGTGGAGTCCTCCAGTAGTCCAGGAGTGGGTCTGTGACCACTCTGCCCAAGGCTGGGAATCTTCCACTGGTGCTGCTGATTAGAGATCCACGAATTAAAGGTTTTAAGGAACCATGAAAGCTAGCAGAGACTTCTTGGGCATCTTCTTCCCCTACCTCCAGCACGCTCGCACAACCACCCACTAAGGCAAATGCCCTCCCTCTATAGAAGCCAAAAGGGCAAAAGGGAAGATTAAGACCCCTGTCCCGAGTGCACACAGTCGGTGGTGCTAGTCGGAGCCCATAGCGGGCTGGGACCAAACAAACCAGACCCCAGAGTCCGGCCACTGGGGGCGGAGGCCGCTGTGCAGCGATGCCGGTTTGGGCTGCCGGTGCAGCGGCCACAGGCTTGCCCCAGTCGCGTTCTCTCCCTAGGGCCGCGGGGGACCCGGCCGGACCGCAGAACAGCGCAGGGCTTCAGCGGCTCCGGGCTCCCGGCGGGGGGCGGGGCCTGCGGGGGCGGGCCCGCGGTGACGTTGGGCGGGCCGGGACGCGCGGAGGCGGCGGCGGAGCCTCCACCTTCTGCTGCTGCTGCGCCCCATCCCCCCGCGGCCGGCCGGTTCCAGCCCGAACCCCGCGTCTGCGTCCGCACCCCCTCCCCCGGGCCGGGCCATGGGCCTCACCGTGTCCGCGCTCTTTTCGCGGATCTTCGGGAAGAAGCAGATGCGGATTCTCATGGGTGAGGCATACCAAGCGCGCGGCCGGGACCGGGCTCTAGCCCCGGCCCCCGCGCAGCCCTCCCGCCCCCGCGTCCCTCCAGCCCAGCTCACCTGAGTCTCTGACCCCGACTCACCCACCTCCTTACTCCCTGGGGCCTCTGTCCTCGGCGGGTCTGCAGCGCTGCCCATGGGGCCTGAGACCCGGTGCTGTGGGCCTGGGTGGGGTGAAGCTCCCTCCGCCCCAACCCGGCTGGTAAGAAGGGAGGATTCCGCCCTTGGAGACGACTTTTAAAAGAAGCGCGGCCTTCCTCTCCTGCCCCTTACCTCCCAGTCCTCTCCAGTCCCTCGCCCACTTTGGGCAGGAGTTGGCCCAAGCCACCCAGACTGCCCTCAAGGCCCGAAGGTAGATAAGAGCGCACACCTGGAGGCGCTGGGGCTCTCCGCCCCTGTCACCATCCGCTGTCCTGGCCTCTCCCTTTCCCTGGTCTCTAGGGGGCTCCCTTGCTCCCCTCTCCATTCCTATGCCCCTCTCTGTTGCAGTTGGTTTAGATGCGGCTGGCAAGACCACAATCCTATACAAACTCAAGTTGGGGGAGATCGTCACCACCATCCCAACCATAGGTGAGCCCAGAGGGAGGCAGGGAGGAGCGGGAGCGCCGTGGCGGGCCTTCTCTGGGTCTGCTCCCGGTTCTGCCTCTTATCTGGCGCTGACCCTGACATCAGATATGGCCACTTGAGAAGTGGGTCAAGGTATCTCTGTGTACCTGCAGGGTGGATGTCCCCTAACCCCGCCCTGTCTGTTGACAGCTGGTCTTCTGGGGCTCTGTTCTCCTGGCCTTGATCAATGCTTTCTGGTTTTGTGTCTCTGCTTAGATCCTAGTAGTTTTAGTGAGTTCCTTCTTTTCTGGACTTTTCTTCATATTTTTTTTCCCAATTATCTGCAGGCTTCAATGTAGAAACAGTGGAATATAAGAACATCTGTTTCACAGTGTGGGATGTGGGAGGCCAGGACAAGATTCGGCCTCTGTGGCGGCACTACTTCCAGAACACTCAGGTGGAGTGTGTGGGGGACCGCGAATTCCAGGGGGAAAGGTGTAGGGCTGGGAGGACTGAGATACTGGCCTGGGCTGCCCTCCCAAGCCAGGAAAACCCTTTCCTACTTAATGCTTCATTTAGTTGGCCAGCCCTTACTCATCTCTCAAAACTCAGGTTAGTCTTCATAGACTTAGCCACCTAGAAATTCCTCTGAGAAGCAGGGATCAAGGGGCCTTTCTGCCTGATTTAGCTCTCATTATATACCTCCCTCCTATTTCCTTGCACATCTTTAAATTGCTTTCTCCTTGAGAGTAGAGGCTGTAGCCTTGCAGTAGCATCTCTAGGACTTCTGCAGATCCTTGGTAGAAATTTACTATATAAGAAAAGTTAGCACAATTAAAGATGGGAAGAAGAGAGAGAGGGCCAGAAGTGTGTATGTCCCAGGTGGGAATGATACTTCCTTCCTGCCCAGGGCCTCATCTTTGTGGTGGACAGTAATGACCGGGAGCGGGTCCAAGAATCTGCTGATGAACTCCAGAAGATGGTGAGTACCCAAAGTCCTGGGAACCGAGCCCTTGGCTTGGGTACAGAGAGATCTCTGTGGTAGTATGGAAGTCAGGGAATCCTTCACAGGCATCAAAGACCAGGAATGTGAATTTATCTTTGTGGGCACAAAGACATTGTATATCTCGCCTTATTTTGGATAGGACTGACTTTTTCTGTGAATTCTCATGCTTTTACATCTGAATCTGAGAAGCTGGTAGGTAGACGAAATTATATGTGTTAAAGGAAAATGTCATCTTATATTCTTGATTTGTTCATTTGGAAATTTTGTCATTTTTCTTTAGGTTAAGTATTCAAATTAGAAAAAGACCTTTTCTGGACTTAAGGCTTAGGTGACCTCAAGCTCACTGATAACTCTGTCTAGTGTGCAGCCGTAAATGATACTGTATTTTTATCCCACAAAGAAGCTAGAAGACAGGAAGGGGGACCCCCCCCCAACACAGCAGGGTAAGGGGAGCCTGGGGACCTTGCTGGAAGATGGGACCACAAGGTCCCACCCTTTCTTCTCCCCTTTCAGTTGCAAGAGGATGAGCTGCGGGATGCAGTGTTGCTGGTGTTTGCTAACAAGCAGGACATGCCTAATGCCATGCCCGTGAGTGAGCTGACTGACAAGCTGGGGCTACAGCACTTGCGCAGCCGCACGGTAAGGGTCCTGCCCACATCACAGTGGACCCTGCCTTTCCAGGGGAGCCATAGGCTGGGGCAGGGACGGCAAAGCATCCCCTTTCCTTCTCTGCTGCTGACCTCTTTCTTTCCTTCTTCCCACAGTGGTACGTCCAGGCTACCTGTGCCACCCAAGGCACAGGCTTATATGATGGGCTGGACTGGCTGTCCCATGAGCTGTCAAAGCGCTAACCAGCCAGGGGCAGGCCCCTGCTGCCCAGAAGCTCCCACGTGCATCCCCGGGATGACCAGACTCCCGGACTCCTCAGGCAGTGCCCTTCCCTCCCACTCTTCATTCCCACAGACCGAGGCCTCTGCCCCTGCTCCTGCCTGCATGTTCTTTCTGTTGGAGCCGGAACCTCTTTTCTGGCCACAGAGGGGTCCACTCTCCTGCCTGCTGGGACCTGTGGAAGGGGTTTCCTGGCCAAGGCCCCCTCTTCCAGAGGAGGAGCAGGGATCTGAGTTTACTTTCATGTTTTCAGTTTTGGGTGTACCCTTGGGGCCAGGTGAGGGGGGAAGGTGAGGGCTCCAAGTGGTGCTATGATGTGGCACTGGATATTGAGTAATAAATTTGCTGTGGTTTGTATATGGTGTTGTCTGTAGCCTAGAAGTGGGAGACTGGGTTGTTGGGTGCAAAGAGACAGTGTGGAAAAGGCTCAAACTAAAGCTACAGGGCCACAACTCACCAACACACACATACCCTCATCTAGCTTGTGTCTCCCTGCATATTCTTGCACTGGAAATACCATAGGGTTTTCAGTGGTGGAAATATCATTCCTTCCCCAACTCTAAGGAACCTCTGCTGAAGCATGGGTCCATAAACCACATAGTTCCACTCCTCATCATTCTCTTAGCTACTTAGAGCAATAGTTCTTAATGATTGCTTTGCATATTAAAATTTGAGGGGAAAGGAATGTGTGTTTAAAATACAGGTCCTCAGGTGCACTTCAGAAAAGAACTCATCAGGATTAGTAGGAGGCCCAACAACATGCGTCTTTAAAATTTCCCACGTGATGCTGGTACTAGTTGACTGTTAGCCTTATTTTACAAAACACCGACGGAGCCTAGGGGTTGCAGTTCCTCACCGTGCACCGCTGGGATTCTTTCTACCCAGGAAGACCCCATCTAGGGGGATTAGGAAAGTGTACATAAGAATCAGGGGGTGACCTATTCTCCAAGTATGGTTGACTCTACCTATTTGCTTTTGGATCCCAGCAAAGTGTAAACAAAATCCATCATCATCATTTTGCCTTTCTCTGGTTTTTCAGGTTGTCAGTTTTTTCAGATTCTGGGCTAGGATTTCTCTCCTTGAGCTTTGTGGAGGTGAGTCCCAGAGATGCCTAGACAATAGAGACTTTTTGAACAAGAAAGGCTGGTATTCTTACAGGAGCTCTGGCTGTCTGCCAGCCAGCTGTCCTACCCACCAGCGGTGCAGCTGGGCATTGATGAGGTGGGGTGCTCTGTGCTCTCTCCACCTAGGCCACTCTCCTTACCCTGGTTCTGAGCCAGCCTTCCTAATTAGTGTAGGTAATTTTATCCTTGCTGGTTAACTATCTAGGGTTTCCTTACACTACTTGCAAAGTAACTTCTGGGATATTTTGGCCTCATCCTCTCAAGCACCATAAAAGCTGATAGATTTTCCTTGGATCTCTTGAACTTAAAAAAATACTTGAGCTGGAAGGGAGCCAAGCAGAACCTACTTCTTAGAGAGAAAGAGGTCAGTTTCTATCCTGTTATCAAAATGAAAAACAGATAAAGAAAGGGAAGGACTTGCCTAAAGTCACAAGTTGAGGTTCTGATTCCTAGTCTCAGCTCAGCCTATTTTGTTGCCTGGAGTGGCGTAGGAAGGCGTATACCAGAAGCTCTGGACCCATTTCCTCTAGGCCATAGATTGACGCAACTTGAGCCAGGGCCCTCTCCCACTGTGGTAGGATAAGGGGCAGGCCCCACAGTCACAATGCTCCCGGGTCACAGAGGCACTGGGCCCTAGGCCAACCTCTGCCTGGGAAGTTCCCTCTGGAAACATCTTGTGAGTACTACAGGCCTTTTTCCAGGCCTTATGGCCTGTGGAACTTCACCACTGGGGGGAAGGCTGGGCCGGATAGAGTCATCACCTGTGACACTGGCCCCATGGATGGGGTGGAATGGATACACAGACATCCCAGGGTCGAGGACCTAAGGGTTGGGCTCATCAGCTGGGCAGGAACCTACCTTACCTATGAGTCATGCAAGAACACAGTCACTGCTACCGCAAAGAGTTTGGGCAGGAGACAGGTAAACTGGAATCAGTTTAGTGGCCAAGCTCTCCTGGTATGTGCGTGGCGAGGGGTGGGGTGCAGGTGTGCAGGTGTGTGTGTGTCAGCAGGGATGCACTCTCAACCTAATCATATTCCTAGCCTCTGTCATTGACAGCCCAAGACCCTTCTACTCCAGAGCTTTACTCATAGTCCCCATTGCTCCCACTGTGGAATCCTCTAAATGTATTCCACAAGGTGAAGCCTCAGCCCTGGCCTTGCTGTGGCTGCTGCCTATCTCCATCACAGCACAGGATGGTTGTGTCTTTGCCAAGAGGAGAGGTGGAGAGCCAGGCTGGAAGGCAGAGTTGTGGACATCCAGAGGAAGTCAGGCCAGTGGAGTTCATTGCAAGTCCTCTGTTTCTGTTCTGGTTGAGAATGGGGATCTCAAGAAGCCCTAGCAGAACTGTTCTTAATTTGAGAGAGGAATAGGCACCTCCAGAATGGGTGTCAGAGTTAGGCAGAAGCAAAGTCCTCTTACTTATGACAAGGTTGATCAGCTGAACCAGATGATTTCTCTCATTTGCCCATGCTCTGGTCTTTTGCCCTGGAACCCCAGCCTGCCTGTGAGAGCTCTTTCTTTTCTCCTACCATGCTGGGGAGGCAGGCTTTAGGGATGGGTACTGGCTGAGTGTGCTATCCAGGGGCAACAGTGAGAAAGAAAAAAGTAAGCTCTTAAACCACAGCCTTTCTTGGAAAATTAGATATTGTAGGATGGATCAAGGAAGGGAGAGGGAGGTTTACCTTCTGAAAGTGCCATCTAGAACTTCTCTTTGGACCTGGAGAAGCCGTATGGCTGTAGTGATGGAGGGACCCAGAGATCCTTTAATTACTCTTGGCTGGGAGGGCAGAAGTGCTAATGGTAATGGAGGCAGAAGTAGTTGGCCTTGATGAAGGTGCTGGGATAATGCCAGGGTGATGGTTGTAGGGCTCCTCAGCTTAGTCACTCAGCAGTCCTAATTCCCTCTTCTCCCAATGCCTCCAGACCTGGGAGCTTCTGGTGAGCAATGAGCATGATACACAGGCCGTGGTACGACTAAAGAGCTTGCAGGGGCTCTACCTGCTGTGTGAGGGGGACGGCACTGTGGCTTATGGCCGACCAAGGACCAGCCACCATGGATGCTTCCTACTCTGTTTCCACCGTAACAGCAAGTGGACCCTCCAGTGCTTAATTTCTGGTCGTTATCTGGAGTCCAATGGCGAGGATGTGTTCTGCAACTCCCGGGTCCTCTCAGCTTACCACATGTGGACCCCCCAACCAGCCCTACACGTCCACGTCATCCTCTACAGCCCCATCCACCGCTGCTATGCGCGGACCGACCCCACCATGGGCCGCATCTGGGTGGATGCAGAAGTCCCCTGCCTGGAGGAATGTGGCTTCCTATTGCATTTCCAAGATGGATGCTACCACCTGGAGACCTCTACACACCACTTCTTGTCCCACGTGGACCGGCTGGTCTCCCAACCTTCACCACAGACAGCTTTTCACATGCAAGTGCGGCCTGGAGGGCTCGTGGCACTGTGCGATGGAGAAGGAGGCATGTTATATCCACAGGGCACGCATCTGCTCCTGGGCCTGGGCTCCAGTCCTATGAGGGGTGAAGAGTGGTTCATCCTACAGCACTGCCCCACCTGGGTCAGCCTCAGGTCAAAGTCTCGGAGGTTCATCTCCATCACCTACGGCAAGTGCTGGGTCCAACACAGCCACGGAGGGAAAAGGGGCTGGGTGCTGGGAAAAGAAAAATGTGTTTGGGATCAGCAAGAATTTGGAATCTGCTAATAAGGAAGATTCTGGGGTATCACAGGGACCATTTTTTGCTATGGAGAGGAACAGAAAAGTAGGGTTAGGAATTGTAGAGGCAAGTCATCTGGTCCTTCTGCAGACTACCATGGTCTGACATAAGGTGATTAAAGTTGAAAAGGAAAAGTGGAGGGAAGAAAGCCCTGGGTATAAAGCATGGAGGAAGGACTGAGATCCACAGTGAGACCAAACTTGGGCTCCTACTGACATTTTTTTCCTCTGCAGATGGTGAAGTACATGGTACCTCTGAGCGCCTAATCCCAATGTCCATGTTCCAGTTTGAATGTAACAGTGAAAACTCCACCTTGCAACTTCGTTCAGCCACTGGCTACTACCTAGCCCAGGTGAAACCTTGCCTTTTGGAGAAAAAAGAAACTTAAGCTCTGAGCTCTCCCTCTCTAGATACCCTTTCTCTTTCTTTTTTTATTTTTATTTTATTTTATTTTATTTATTATTTTGAGACAGAGTCTCACTATGTCACCCTCCATAGAGTACTGTGGCTTCCCACTCACAGCAACCTCAAACTCTTGGGCTTAAGCGATTCTCTTACCTCAGCCTCCCAAGTAGAGGGGACTACAGGTGCCTGCCACAATGGCCAGCTATTTTTTGCTGCAATTGTCATGGTTGTTTAGCTGACCCAAGCTGGATTGAAACCTGCCAGCCTCGGTGTATGTGGCTGACGCTGTAACCAGTGTGCTAAGAGCGCCAAATCACCTTTCTCTTTCTTCAAGACAGATGAGCAGATGGTGAGGTGAATTGGGAGGCCCTTATCTGTACACATTCATTTTCACTCAGCAGAGCTGCTTTTTTTTTTTCTAATTGAGACAAAATCTCACTTTGTCTCCCTCTGTAGAATACCGTGGTGTCACAGCCCACAGCAACCTCCAACTCCTGGG
>CAUYRH010073907.1:0-47883 GCA_963574655.1 Perodicticus potto
CAAGTAGCTGGGACTACAAGCGCCCGCCACAACGCCTGGCCATTTTTTGGTTGCAGCCGTCATTGTTGTTTGGCGGGCCTGGGCTGGATTCGAACCCGCCAGCTCAGGTGTACGTGGCTGGCGCCTTAGCCTGTTGAGCCATAGGCGCCAAGCCCTTTCTCTGGCTTTAATTGACTTGTCATTGTTGTCACTACTAAGTGAAATTATAAATGCAAGAGTAAGCTTTGGAGCAATTTTGTGGATTGTGAAGGATGTGACACAAGTTACGTATGTGTGTTCTCAAGTCAGTGATTTCACCAGTAATTTCAGCTGAGATCTTTTAAAATCTTTTGTTTGACAGAGTCTCACTATGTTACCCTCAGTAGAGTGCTGTGGCGTCACAGCTCACAGCAACCTCAAACTCCTGGGCTTAAGTGATTCTCTTGCCTCAGTCTCCCAAGTAGCTGGGACTACAGGCGCCCGCCACGATGCCCGGCTTTTTTTTTTTTGTAGTTGTCATTGTTTGGCAGGCCTGGTCTGGGTTCAAATCTGCCAGCTTCGGTGTATGTGGGTGGCGCAGAGCCTGCTTTTTTAGTGTTAAGTACTTTTTTCAGTGCCCAGGATCCCATATTAAGAACTAGGTTGTGGCATGTGTCAGATCCAAATAAGTGGTTTAGAATAAGACAGCAATGTTTATTTTGCACCTAAAGATCCAAGCTGATACAAAGGCTCTGCTGCACAGAGTCAAAGGGCCCAGCTTCTCCTCACTTGTTCTACCCTCATTCCTGAGGTGTTGCCCTTGATTTCATGGTCCAAGAGGATAGCTATCATGGTGTAGGTCAGAGCTTGGCAAACCTTTTTTGTAAAGGGCCATATAGTAAATATTTTTGCTTTGTGGACTATATGCTTTTGGTCATGATTACTCAATTATTAACTGAGCAGCCATAGACAATATGCAAACAAGCCATAGACAATATGCAAACAAATGGGAGTAGCTGTGTTCCAATAAGCCTGTTTATAATTTGTAAAAAATAAGTGACAGGCTAGATCTGGCCCATAGGCCAAACTTTGCCAGGCAAAGTTTGCTAATTGCTGTTCTAGATGGTGAAAGAGGAAGAGGAGGGCATGCCCCTTTGCTTTAAGAGTATATATCACTTTTGCTCACAATCTCTTGACCAGAACTTAGTCACATGGTAACAGTCAGCCGTAGGGAAGCTGGAAAATGTAGTCTTTATTCTGGGCAGCAACGTGTTCAACTTAAAATTCTAGTACTTTGGGGAAATGGGAGTATTGGGGACGGTAAACAAGGGTAAACAAGTATTAGGGAGTGACTAGCAGTCACAGCCCTCTCTTTCTTTATAGCCCCGGCGGAGACCTGTCATGAGCAATCACACAGCCACCCACATTCTGAACTTCGCCCTGCGCTCAGTGCTTGGGGAAGCTGATCAGAAGGGCTCATTGGTTGCTCCTGACCGCCTTCGGTTTGACTTCACTGCCAAGGGAGCCATGTCCACCCAACAGATCAAAAAAGCCGAAGAGATTGCTAATGAGATGATTGAGGCCGCCAAGGTAGGCTGCACTTTTTGAGCTCTTGGGTCATGATCTTCACTCTCCCACACCATCACTGTCCATGGAGGCTCAGCTGTCCTGTACTCCCACTCCGTTGTGCCAGATTCTGTCCTGCACATAGATTCGTTTAAAGCAATGATTCTCAGACTTTGCTTTTGTAGTGGCAGTGGTGGTATTTAGGGCATGGTGGAAGGTGGTCTCTGCCCCACCCCCTCCTTAGGACAACCAGAGCTCTTCTATTTATGTCTGTTTACATATAAGATTTGGTTCGGGGCGGTGCCTGTGGCTCAGCAAGTAGGGCACCGGCCCCATATACCGAAGGTGGCAGGTTCAAACCTGGCCTCAGCCGAACTGCAAAACAAAAAAAATAGCTGGGCGTTGTCGGGAGCGCCTGTAGTCCCAGCTACTCGGGAGGCTGAGGCAAGAGAATCGCCTTAGCCCAGGAGTTGGAGGTTGCTGTGAGATGTGTGACGCCACGGCACTCTACCCAGGGCAATAAAGTGAGACTGTCTCTACAAAAAAAAAAAAAAAAAGATTTGGTTTAGGGCAGTGCCTGTGGCTTAGTGAGTAGGGTGCTGGCCCCTTATACTGAGGGTGGTGGGTGCCTATAGTCCCAGCAACTCAGGAGGCTGAGGCAAGAGATTTGCCTAAGCCCAAGAGCTAGAGGTTGCGGTGAGCTGTGACATCACGGCACCCTACCGAGGGCGACAAAATGAAACTCTCTTTTTTTTTTTGAGACAGAGCCTCAAGCTGTCACCCTGGATAGAGTGCCATGGCATCACAGCTCACAGCATCCTCCAATTCCTGGACTCAAGCGAGTCTCTTGCCTCCACCTCCCAAGTAGCTGGGACTACAGGCACCCAGCCATTTTTTGGTTGCAGCCATCGTTGTTTGGCAGGTCCGGGCTGGATTTGAACCCGCCAGCTCAGGTGTACGTGGCTGGCACCTTAGCCTGTTGAGCCACAGGCGCCAAGCTGAAACTCTTTCTCTTTTTTTTTTTTTTTTAAAGATTTGGTTTGTACATTTCCAAATGGGTGGAAAATCACATTAATCCTCTTTTTTTTTTTTCTTAGATAGAATTTCATTAGGTCGCCCTTGGTAGAGTACTATGACGTCTTAGCTCACAGCAACCTGAAACTCTTGGGTTCAAGTGATTCTCTTGCCTCAGCCTCCCGAGCGGATGGGACCACAGGCGCCTGCCACAACGCCCGGCTATTTTTAGAGATGGAGTCTCACTCCGGCTGAGGATAGTCTCAATCCCCTCAGCTTAGGCAATCCACCCACCTCAGCCTCCAGTCTCCCAAGTGCTAAGATTACAGGTGTGAGCCACCATGCCTATTGATCCTCCTGTTTTTGTATGTGGTGTGTTACTTCTGGAGGTTCAGGGCACTTGCCGGGCAGAGCTGTGGCTGAGCCTCACACTCACTGTGCTGCCTCTTAAACCACATCCGGGGACCTTTTCCAGCTTTTTTTCTTTTTCTATGGCAGCCTGTCTACACCCAGGACTGTCCCCTGCCTACAGCGAAAGCCATCCAGGGCCTGCGGGCTGTATTTGATGAAACCTATCCTGATCCTGTGCGAGTCGTCTCCATTGGAGTCCCAGTGTCCAAGCTGTTGGATGACCCCTCTGGTCCTGCTGGCTCTCTCACTTCCGTGGAGTTCTGTGGGGGAACGTGAGTACTGCGGAGGAACAGCAGACTAGGACACTGTCTTCATCATTTGGTGTCCCAGGCTAGACCAGCTGTTATCTTTCTGAGGTTGGCATGATGTCCTCTGACATGCAGTTGTCAGACAGCATTCTCAGGAGCCTTAGCATCCTAGTGCTCCAGGCAGACCCTTCAATGTCTGCTCATAACATGTCCTGAGTTTGGCTGAGCGTGGTGACTCACACCTGTAATCCCAGCCCTTGGGAGGCCGAGGCAGATAGATTGTCTGAGCTTACAGATTCGAGACCAGCCTCAGCCAGAGCAAGACCTTGTCTCTAAAAATTAGCCGGTACTGTGGTGAGCGCCTGTAGTCCCACCTACTTGAGGGGCGGAGGCAAGAGACTTGCTTAAGCTCAGGAGTTTGAGATTGCTGTGAGCTGTGACTAAGGCACCTACCAAAGGTGACAAAGTGAGACTCTGTTTTTATTTTTTTAGGAAAAAAAACATGTCCTGGGGTTGTGAGGTGAGAAGCAAACAGCTTATTAACACTTACCACATAGGCTCGGGTGCCAGCCACATGCACTGAGGCTGGCAGGTTTGAACCCAGCTTGGACCAGCTAAGCAACAATGATAAACTGCAACAAAAAAATAGCCAGGCGTTGTGGCGGGCGCCTGTAGTCCCAGCTACTTGGAAGGCTGAGGCAAGAGAATCACTTGCGCCCAAGAGTTTGAGGTTCCTGTCAGCTGTGATGCTGCAGCACTCTACCTAGGGCAACACAATGAGACTGTCTCAAAAAAAAACAAAAAAATCGGGCATTGTGGCGGGCGCCTGTAGTCCCAGCTACTCGGGAGGCTGAGGCAAGAGAATTGCCTAAGCCCAGGAGTTGGAGGTTGCTGTGAGCTGTGTGATGCCACGGCCCTCTACTGAGGGTGATATAGTGAGACTCTGTCTCTAAAAAAAAAAAAGAAAGAAAGAAACATTCACCACATAATTGCCTGCTGCTGTTCACTGGGCTGATACTAACAAGGAGGCTGGTGTGGAGTCCAGGATTCAGCAAGGCCCTGAAGTGCTCACAAGCTCCTGAGCAGGCACTTGTTAGACCCAACTCAGTCTGGCTTGGGAAAAGGACTTGTTTCTGCCAACTTGCATTCCTCTGTAGTGCTTGGGGAAAGGTCACAGAGGCCGAGGCCTCTGAAGTTCCTACTTCCAAAGGAAGCTAGGTGAAAAAGAACTTACTAAGGCCAGTTCATTCCATCCTGGGCCTCAGGCAAGCAGAGAGTAGGGGCAGGGGTGTGTGTGTGGAGGGGGGGAGGGTTGGGATCACCTTCTAGGCCTCTCTGCCCAGCTGAATTGGGCCTACAAATGAGTCCCACTTCTGCCTGAATACCTGTTTGCTAACACTCTTTAGGGCACAGGAAACAGCTTTCATGAACTGCCCCCTTGCAGGAGAGTGACTGGGGGAGTCAATGATTATTTGAGGTTCTCTGTTTGAGGTAATTAGGGGATAAAACCTATTCATTTAAGGGGTTGTGGTAAGATTTTAAAGGATAATCTCCAGTATTTTCACCTAGTGAGCAGGGATATAAAAATATAGCTGTGTTCCATCACAGAACCCAAAAAATGTCACATAGAGCCTAATAGCAGTACTGTGGTATTGATTGTTGGGGATTCAAGAGCACTTTGATGATTATCTTATTTGATTTTCACAGCAGCCATGTGAGGGAAAATTATCCCCCTTTTATACATGAGAACACCAAGGCTCACAGAGAAGGTGTCTTTCTTACTCAGTGTCAGAATTCTTTTTTTTTTTGAGACAGAGCCTCAAACTGTCACCCTAGATAGAGTACCATGGCATCACAGCTCCCAGCAACCTCCAATTCCTGGGCTCAAGCGAGTCTCCTGCCTCTGTCTCCCAAGTAGCTGGGACCACAGCCGCCCGCCACAACGCTTGGCCATTTTTTGGTTGCAGCCATCATTGTTGTTTGGCGGGCCCGGGCTAGATTCGAACCCGCCAGCTCAGGTGTACGTGGCTGGCGCCTTAGCCTGTTGAGCCACAGGCGCTGAGCCTCAGTGTCAGAATTCTTAACCAGAGCTGTGTTGTGAAATTCCCCTAAACACGAAGGGCCTATGCACTGCTACCTTGAGAGCTTCCCTGGGCAGGATCACCCCCGGAGCTAAGGCAGGGGCCTCCCCGCCTCCTCTTTATCAAAGATTTTTGTTCTGCCACTCAGGCACCTGCAGAACTCAAGTCATGCAGGAGCTTTTGTGATTGTGACTGAGGAAGCCATTGCCAAGGGTATCCGGAGGATTGTTGCTGTCACGGGTGCTGAAGCCCAGAAGGTAAGCAGATCCGACTGGGTTGTGGCTTATTTGAGCAGGCGGGAGGAGCACGGTCTGTGCAACCATAGACCAGACAGCCCTGCTGTGGCTGCTGTGGTCAGAATGAAAGTGCTGTGCTACCCCCAGGGTCCTCTGGTTCCCCCTACCTGGCAGAAGAAAGCCATCACTGCCATGAGATTTCCACGCTCCTTTATGTTTAATCTTTTAAAATATGTGTGTGTTTGGCTTCTACTCCCTATTAGTTCTTTGGTGAGAGTACTACATAGTTTTGTTGTGGCTTTAAGTGTCCCCAGAGCTTATCCACGTGTCCCTAGGGTGCGTCCCCTAGTCTGGCATACATGCAGTAGAGGATGCTAACTCTGGATATAGGAACTGGAGCTTGGATCTGATTATGCCAGCACCTGAGAGATGGTCATTTCAGAGGCTGACAAGGGCTCCTGTCAAGTTCTCAGTCACATCCTCAGCCCAAGTAGAAGCAGGCTTTGCTGGCTGTGTGAGAGGAAAGTTTTCTTTTCTAGGGCATGAGGCTGCTTCCTGGGAGAAAGAAACTTTTGATGTCTTAAGAGTGTGTTGCTCCATGCCCTATTGTTGGGGCTGCCATAGCCATTTACATAGAATAGTGAGGCTAAATGCCTCACATGCCTTGGAGTTTACAACTATGATTGTCCCCTCCCAGGCCCTTAGGAAAGCAGAAAACTTGAAGACATCTCTCTCTATCATGGAAGCCAAAGTGAAGGTCCAGACTGTGCCAAACAAGGATGTGCAGAGAGAGATCGCTGACCTTGGTGAGGTAAGAGTAGCCTCCTTCCCTCCTCAGGACTTGCTCAGCCCTTGGGCCTCTTCAGTACAACATTCACAGGCACTCACTGTGGCCAATCAGGTCGTGGTTCCCAGCAGAATGGGTCTCTGGGTTGACTTCTCTTGGTCTTTAGCCTTGCCAAGGGGATCCCATGGGTCCTAGCCTGTCGACCCTTGGACCTGCCTGCTGCTCCCATTTCTGCTAGTTGGTGAGCTCAGTCTGAGTGTGTCCCAGAGGTGAGGGAGATGGGGAAGGTCCTGAGGCTGCCCACTGTGTCTGAGCCTGCCTGCTGTTTATTTGGATTTGAGGTTCTTGGTGAGCCCATTGCAGTCTGTGCTCCCAGCCTGGAAAAGACCTGGCTTCCCAAGAGCCCAGCTTTCTCTGTGCCACTCCCTCTTCCTGCCCTGCTTGTTGCAGTGGCTGCCCTTGCTCCTGCAGAGACTAGTCTCACAGCTCCCCAGTCTGGGGCATGAGGCATCTCATAGATGCTTTTATGGGCTTTTTTTTTTTTTAATTTCTCTTTTCCCAGACACTAGTCAGTGGGTATGTTAGTTGAAAGCCAGTAGAGTGAATGGAATGGAACCTTCATCCTCACTCCTTGTGATCTTGTGTTTCTGTTTCCAGTCCCTGGCCACCGCAGTCATCCCACAGTGGCAGAAGGACGAGTTGCGGGAGACTCTGAAATCCCTCAAGAAGATCATGGATGACCTAGACCGGGCAAGCAAGGCTGATGTCCAGAAACGAGTGAGTCCTGGTCTTCAAAGAGGTCAAGAGGATTTCCTTGGTAGAGATTGGTGAGACTGCTGTCTGGGTTTTGGCCTGAGCCCCTCTTTTCTGGACTTTTCTTTTTGAAGGTGTTGGAAAAGACAAAGCAGCTCATTGACAGCAACCCCAACCAGCCCCTTGTCATCCTGGAGATGGAGAGCGGCGCCTCAGCCAAGGCAACCCAGGGGCTGGGGGTCCCCTTTCTTTTGGGTCTTACCCACCCTCGGGTGGCTCTGAGTTAGGTGGTCACCTAAGGGCTCACTGTCTGGGCTGGAGGTCAGGCTGAGAGCCATGGAGAGACCTAGTGGCTGCAGAGCTGTGGGTGCTGGTGAGGGGAACAGTTCCTGGAAGTGGGAAGTTAATCTTAGAGCCAGGGAGGCTCCTGGGGACAGCACCTGCTCCTGGAAGAGGTGGTAGGTTGATGGTGCTGAGCTCTGCAAATTACTATTAGGAGAATAGGACCGTTCCCCAGGCCATGACTTGACACCAGCTTCTCCCTACAGGCCCTGAATGAAGCCTTGAAGCTTTTTAAAACACATTCCCCTCAGACGTCTGCCATGCTCTTCACTGTGGACAATGAGGCTGGCAAGATCACATGCTTGTGTCAAGTTCCTCAGGTCAGAACTGCCTGCAGCCTTGTTCCAAACCCTGCAAGCCCCTACAGCAATGCGAAGTGTCAGCTCTTAAGATTGTTCGCCAAACCTGCACCTTCATGTGTATGCAGCCCACATTAGACACAGCTGTTTGTCACCTTTGCCAGTACCACTTACCCTCAGGTCTTCTGAGTGGTGAATATGTGTAAATGTGCTGGCTGATACCAAATTTTGCCACTCTCTGTCTCTGTGCTGGTGGTGGCCATTGACTACCCCCCTGTATAGCTGTGGAGTCTGTCTCAACTTCGGCTACCACCCAGGGAAAGAATAGGTACCTGTGACTCCTTGTTTCTTCCCCTCTACCCTGCCTCAGTCCCATCCTGTTCTGATTCCTATTTCTGGCTTCTGTCTTCCAGAATGCAGCCAATCGGGGCCTAAAAGCTAGCGAGTGGGTGCAGCAGGTGTCAGGCCTGATGGACGGCAAAGGTGGTGGCAAGGATATGTCTGCCCAAGCCACAGGGAAGAACGTGGGCTGCCTGCAGGAGGCACTGCAGCTGGCCACTTCCTTTGCACAACTCCGCCTGGGAGATGTCAAGAACTGAGGCAGGACTGCTGCCAAGAGGAAGTATCTTCCTCTCACCAAAGGGCCACAGTCCACCCAGCAGCTCTCCATCTACCATAGGGACATGTGAATCCTGGGACCTTTAAATATCCTCAGCCGTCCTAACCCAGCAGTGACCAGAACTCACCTGGGGTTCAGGGCCCCTGTGAGTTTGTGTCCTGAGCCCTGCATGTCGGCACTATACATCTAGAACGCTGCCCTGGGACTGCAGTTATTGTCATCACACTCAGGGCTACAGACAGCTCTCCAGACCCAAGGCTTCTGAGTCTGCTAGCAGGAATCGTTTTTGCTGCAGAGAATAAAAGGACCATGTGCAATACTTGATGATGCCATGTGACCTCTACTATCCCTGCATAGTGGCCCCCTGTTTGACAGCCCTTGGCTCCTTGGGCATCTGGAATAAATGTTGTGGCTCCACTGGGCGCCTGGATGTAGTCCTCACCAAGTCAACTGAGGAATCCCAGAATCCTGACCTTTGGGAATGGCCCTTGGGGTTGCTTCAAGACGCTAGTGGAGGTGGAGGCATAACAGGTTGGGAGATGTAGAGGCAGTAACAATTCACCAGAAGATGGTCTGTGTAGTAACTGGAAGCAGAGCAGGTCCTTCCTTTTTAGGAGCCTCTCAGGAGAACCTCTCCATTTCTTAGGCTTGTGCTCCTCCATCCCCTCCTTTTGAAGCTGTTAGTGTGAGGTCAGAGGTCTCCTCTGGCATAGGAGATATTTGGAATGCAGCTATTACCTCCTCATTCCAGTGACTTTCCCATCATTCCAACTTCCTATATCCAAAGGTGGCCAATGAGGACAGACACCCTGCTCTGGCCCTGAGTCTGGTTTGCCCGTTTGCCCAAGTCTAAAAACAGCTGGGTATGGAAATGGGAGGTTCCAGGGAAGGCTTACCTGTGCAGGCCTGGGCTGACTGCAAGTCCTCTGGGTATAGCAGCCTCCTGAGGCCCCAGGGTCAGGCAGAAGAAGCAGAGGGTAGATAACCTGGCGTCAAGGAGCACGTGCCAGGGTGAGGAATAAAGGAATACAGGGCAGGGAGAGAATCCCATTCGTTGACTCAGTCATCCATTCATGCAACAAAGGGATAGAATACAAAGTCCTCACCCTCTTGGGCAAGGCGGAAGGGAACAAGTATAAATGTCACACAAATTAAGTGCAAGGTCAGACTAATTATAGTCTCCACAAGTGAAAGGAAAAAGTCATGCGCCCCAGGGTGGCTCCGGCCTGGAGGCTTGAGTAGGTCGACACTTTGGGCAGGGCTGTCCAGACGGTCCACCCCCACCCAACCCTGGAGTGCCCACCGCAGCCGAGCTCGGCGGCACCGGTCGTCCTCCCTCCCGCCAGGGGGCGGTGCAGGCCCGCCGCGGCCGCCTGCCGCCATCCCGACAGCTCTCGCGGGCGCCCGACTTCAACCGGCGGAAGAGCCTCCTCGCGAGGCCGGTCGGCAAGCGAAACCGGGTCGCACGCTGGGCGCCGCCATGCCCGGGGACCACCGTCGCATCCGCGGTCCCGAGGAGTCGCAGCCGCCACAGCTGTACGCGGCCGACGAGGACGAGGCACCCGCCGCCCGCGACCCAACCCGGCTGCGGCCCGTGTACGCGCGCGCCGGACTACTGAGCCAGGCTAAGGGCTCGGCCTACCTGGAGGCGGGAGGTACCAAGGTGCTGTGCGCCGTGTCGGGCCCGCGCCAGGCCGAAGGCGGCGAGCGGGGCGGCGGCCCGGCCGGAGCGGGCGGAGAGGCCCCGGCCGCGTTGCGCGGCCGCCTGCTCTGCGACTTCCGTCGCGCGCCCTTCGCGGGCCGCCGGCGTCGCGCGCCCCCTGGAGGCTGTGAGGAGCGCGAGCTGGCGCTGGCGCTGCAGGAGGCGCTCGAGCCGGCCGTGCGCCTGGGCCGCTACCCGCGCGCGCAGCTCGAGGTGTCCGCGCTGCTGCTCGAGGACGGCGGCTCGGCGCTGGCCGCCGCGCTCACGGCCGCTGCGCTTGCCTTGGCCGACGCGGGCATCGAAATGTACGACCTGGTGGTGGGCTGCGGCCTCAGCCGCGCGCCAGGGCCCGCGCCCACGTGGCTCCTGGACCCCACGCGGCTCGAGGAGGAGCGCGCCGCAGCCAGCCTCACCGTGGCGCTTATGCCGGTGCTCAATCAAGTGGCCGGGCTGCTGGGCAGCGGAGAAGGCGGCCCGACCGAGAGCTGGGCCGAGGCCGTGCGCCTAGGTCTCGAGGGCTGCCAGCGCCTCTACCCGGTCCTGCAGCAGTGCCTAGTGCGGGCCGCCCGCCGGAGGGGCGCCGCCACCCCACCCTGAACCGCAAGTCGGAGCAGCGACGGAGGCCACCGAGGGATCGTGCAGCCACCGTCCTCAGGACTCGACTATCTGTGCCCAGACCGCAAAGCTAAGCTGGGGCACCGGAGAGGATTGGGGAGGCGCGCATAGAGCTGATGCACCCGACAGCTGGTTGGAACAGCGTTTTACAAACTTCTATTACAGGAACTTTAACACTTGAGCTGGCTCCCAGCTACAGCACAGTTGAAGAAACCTGTGAATGCAGACTGATTCCTAAGTTGAAAACAATTTCAGCTGCGCTAACCTGGAAAACGCGACTTGGAACTGTTGTATAGGGGATGGACTCTCCACAGGCTAGCCAGTGACTCCTTCTAATATAACTGGGCTACTTTTGAGAGGATTGACAAGGGGGCTGTGCCTTCTCACTTATATTTGAGCCAGAACAAAACCATTTCATATTTGAGAAACGTTTTCTGTTAAGAGCAGCTGAGCTGGGTTAGTGCATGCTTGATCCCCTGGTGTCCAGTGCTCAAGATACGTACTGCCTTAAATATGTCCTGTCCTTTAGGACAACATAAGCAATAAAGGCGGTTGAAATACTAAAACAACTTCAGGGGTTGATTTTGGAAACGTACTTTGAAGGAGAAGCTGCCCCTTCAGTACCAAGAGTGAGGACAGTTGTGTCCTCCAGTCCCTGGTTTAGTGCTAGGCAAGAACACAGCTCAGGGTTGGGTAGCTGGGAAGAGTTTTGTTCTGAGTGCAAACCAGATCCCATCCTTGGTGGTGTGCAGAGTAGCAGAGCCAGAGGCTGCCTCTGCTGCTGGTAAGAAGTGAGGTCCTGGCTGGTGTGGTCATCTGGTGCCTCTTGTCTAGTCTTGGCTCCAAAGAGCAAGGCCCTGAGCAGTGGGAGCTTGGGAGAGGGCAGATGAGCTGTCAGAGTGCAAGCTTCTGGGTACTAGAAAATCAGATAAAGCCTGGCAATTTCATAAGGCGGAGCTGGGACCCTTGTAGGTCAGTGAGTAGGGTGCCGGCCACATGCACCGAAGCGATGGGTTTGAACCCAGCCGGGGCCTGCTACAATAACTGCAACAACAAAAAACAGCTGAGCGTTGTGGTGGATGCCTGTAGTCCCACCTAATAGGGACTGAGGCAAGAGAATCACTTAAACCCAGGAGTTTGAGTTTTTGTGACGCTAAGGCACTCTACCCAGGACAACAGTTTGAGACTGTCTCGAAAAGAAAGAAAAACTAGCTGGATGTAGGGTCAGATCACCTGTAGTCTCAGCTACTCAGGAGGCTGAGGCAAAGAGGATTACTTGAGCTCAAGATTTTTTTTTCTTTTTTTTTCTTTTTATTAAATCGTAATTGTGTACATTAGTGCAATCACGGGGCACAATGTGCTGACTTCATATACAATCTGAAATATTTTCATTGAACTGTTTAAGATTTTGAAGTTGTGAGCTGTGATGATGCCACAGCACTCTACCAAGGGCAACAAAATAAAACTGTCTAAGAAAACTAAAATCCAGTAAGGCAGAGCAGGACTGCCTGACTGTGAGAATGTGGTCTTCTATTTTTGGCTCTTAACCTGTTTGTCCTCGAGGCTGGCTTGGAGGAAACCAGGTGAGACTGCCCTTTAGGAGGCAGGGCAGTCTAGTCTCCCTGGGCACTCAGCTTGGTATCAGTTTCTAAACATATGCTCCAAGGGTCTGCTCAGCTTCTCTAGGAAGGACTGGCCAGGGGCTACCCGAGAACTAGAATGAGATTGAGGTTCTAGGACCACTCCAAGAACCCTGACCAGGAAAAAGAAATACAAGTTTTATTTTTTCCCTTCTGACATTTTTCTAGAGCAGGTTTACAACCCCAGTCAGAGACAAGATAGAAACAGGATGTAAAAACAGTGCCCCTCTTGAAGGATGGCTTTCTGTAGTGGATGAGTCTCGAACCAAAAGGAGTTTTATGGGACACATGCTGAGGGCCTGCCAGCTTGGTGTCAGACGGAGAGCAACGGTAGAACAGGTGTACCTGTCAGCCAGTGTCTGCATTCAGACAGGTCTCCCCCCTGAGTCTCACTGTGTTGCCCTTGGTAAAGTACTATCATAGCTCACAGTAAGCTTGAATTTCTGGGCTCAAGTGATCCTCCTGCTTCCGTTTTTCTGTTTAGTACAGACAGGGTCTTGCTCTTGCTCAGACTGGTGTTAAACTTCTGAGCTCAAGCAATACACCTGCCTCAGCCTCCAAGAGTTCTAGGATTACAGGCATGAGCTCATGTATCTCCTGAGCTCTCAGGGGGACCCTGTTTTCTATCTGCCTCTTGTAAAATGGTCCCGGCTTCATAAGCATGGTGAGCTGGTGCTGGGCAGTTCCAGGCTGCCTCCCTTCCATCCCTGCCAGCCCCAAGACTAATCTGCCAAGCTCCTAAGAAGCTAAACCCACTACTAGTTAGGCTTTCCAGCCAGGTGTGCCCTGCCCCCAGCTACAAAGCAGGTGTTTCAGGCTACATGGGTGCCGTAAGACAAGGAGAGGAAGTACCCAAGAAAGCCTGGTGCTGATGAGGCTGGGGGGATTCCCACCTCCTATTGGCTGTCTTCCTGTTCCAGCGAGTGATTCTTCACCTGCAGGAAGAGAAGTGGGAATGCTGGTGACACAGCTGGGGGGCATCGCCCACATGTGGTCTCCCCCTCCACCCCACCTGACCTGTTTCTCAAGCGCTTTAGGAGCTCAGGGCTACTCTAGATTCTTCCTAAAACTTGGGAACCTAGAATAACCATGCAAAAGAAAGCATTGTCTCCATCTAGCCCATTCTTCCCAGATGTTACAGATGTGACTTAGGCCCTGAGCTGCAGTGAGAGCCCCCTGCCCACAGGAGCACTGGCATTGCAGGGAGGGCCCCAGCAGCCATATGAGCTTGGCGTGACTACCAGGAGGTGCAATAGGAGATAGTATAGTGGGGAATATTCAGGCACTTTAATGCTGCATAAAGGGCTCTTGTGGTTTCCAGGTTGGATTTTTTCCATCTAGGAAGGTCAGTGTGCCATAGCATTCCATGATACCAGCAGGCCACCCAGACACCCTGCTGAAGCAGGTAGTGGGTGGGGCCAAGAAGACAGCAGAAGTTTTTTTAAGAGTCTCACTGTGTTGCCCTTGGTAGAGTACTATCATAGCTCACAGTAAGCTTGAATTTCTGGGCTCAGTGATCCTCCTGCTTCCGTTTTTCTGTTTAGTACAGACAGGGTCTTGCTCTTGCTCAGACTGGTCTTAAACTTCTGAGCTCAAGCAATACACCTGCCTCAGTCTCCAAGAGTTCTAGGATTACAGGCATGAGCCACAACACCTGGCTTGAAGTGGGGGTTTTAGCAAGCTTACCAGTGGGGTCTCAGACAAAGGGTCTGGGGCGCTATGGGGCACATATGTGACATCCCTCCCACAACGATCAATCCCCCCACCCTCCACTGCCTTTCAGGAGAAGAATGTATTTCAGCCCAGAACTGACCTAATTGCCCAGCAGCCCCTGACACAGCTGAGCCCACCAAGCTGGAGTCAGGAGGGATGAGCAGGGTAATATCCAGCCTTCCAGCATGCTCTCTGGCCCACCACTCTAGAGTCCTGCATGAGACCAAGTTCTTCTCTTACTCAAGGGAGGCCACAGGGATCCAAGCACATGTAAGGATGGAGATGATACTCACTGCCTTCTCTACAGCTGTGCTTTCCTTGGAGCCATCTGCCTCTGGCTTGGCTCTCTGACCCCTCGGCTCCTGTGAGGGCTCAATGTTTCTGCTTGAACCCTCACTTCCAGGGCACCTGTTCTCTTCACCATCCTTTGTTCCTATGTAGAGAGAATCAACAGTTAACAGCTGGGTTTGGAGGCCCCAGCTGACCCCAGAGAGGCCACTTGATGCCCAGTAATGACCTAGGACATTCAGAGCTCAGGGGGGCAGGAGGCAGATGGGCTAGGACATTCTGCTCTGGCTCCAAATAGCTGCTAAATGAGCAGGAGTGATGAAACAACCCAAAAGCCATAAAAATAACCGGGGGAGGAGGTGTTACACTCCAGGGAGAGGGGCTCCTGAAAAAAAGGAAAGTCCCAGGCAAGGCCCTGGTGTCTTCAAGAGTGGGATAAGCTGAGGCCCACTAAGAATGTGGCCTGGGCCACCGCACTTGGGGAGCTGACCTGCCGGCTGGTCCCTCTGCTGGTCCATGCATTCCAGATGCTCCAGCAGGCTGTCCACCTGGGCTTTGATCTGGCTCAGCTCCCCCCTGATGGAGCGCAGTTCTTCAGGGCGGACTGCTGGGAGAGGGGCCAGGGTTGGTGCCTAGGCTGGGCAGTGAGGAGAGGACAATGTTGCCTGAGTGTGTGCCCCCTCACTCACGTTTTATCTGTGCAGGGGGCAGGGAGTTCTTCCTGGAGGCCCTGTGGGGGTTGAAGCTGCTCTTGACCCCCAGGCCCATGTGGGTCCTCCGGAGCTTGACAGGCACACGATTGATGAGTGGGGGGATCCTGTGGTATTCATACACCCTACGGGAACAGGAGAAAGGGACTCAGGCCAACCAGCATCCCCCCTCACCCAGAGGCAGAACCCACTCACCTGTAGGGAACATCTTCTTGGTATAGTTCATAGTTCAAGTCATAGTTACTGCTACAAAATAGGAGATAAATAAGAAGGGGTCACTGTCCAAGGTCAGAGTCTGCCTGGGCTGCAGTTGAACTTGAGGAAACTGAAGTATGCAGCTCTTTCTTAGAATGCCCAAGGTCACTTGAAAGACCACAGCAAACCAGCTTCCCCCAGTTGGCCTCTGATAAGGGGTGTCTCCCAGGTGGCTCCAGGTAGCAGGAAGGACACCCACAGGCTTATGGCCACAGCTTAGAGCCTGGGCCAACTAAGCCTCCCCTGCCTGAGCAGAGCAATGCTGATGTTCTGGATCTCAGCCTGGCAAAGGATGAAAGGGACAAGTTAAGTCAGAGCCAAAGCCTGGGTGGGGGTGTGAGAGCCTTTGATCCCTGTGTGGGAGTCTCCTGGGTTGCACCCAGCACAGAGAGGCCCAGCAAGTAGGGTTAGGGTTAGGGCGGTTGCCAGGCCCTTGGAAAGAGAATGAGGCTGAACAGTCCCAATTTACACTGATAGGCCTCATTCCTTCCCACACACTGAGCACTCAGGGCACTGGTGCCTGGAAGGATGGGGAGATCTGTACAGAGGGACAACTGGGTCCCAGCCAGGGCAGGAAAGCCCTACGAGGACACCACAGCAGAAGCTTCAGGTCCTTCCTGGGGCTGCGGTAGGTGATGAGTTCAGGAAGGGGAGAAGCTGCATGCAGGGCGGGGAGAGTAAACTTCTAAAAAAAACTTTATGGTAAACAACTGCCTATGTCCCCAGCCCACAGCCAGCCCAGGAGAGGCAAGGCCTGTGGAGATCCCTGGGGTGGAATGGAGGATAAGGGGATGAGGCCCCTTCTCCCTTCATCTGGCAGGGTCCCCAGGCCTGCAGATGAGGTTTCCGGCACCCCAACACCCATTGCCACTTTCTGGCTTCAGGAGGTCTGAGCCTGGGCTGCTGCCAATTCCGCTCAGAGGAGGAGGAAAGAGATCAAGCAGGAGTGGTGAGGTCAGGTCCAGAATGAGGGCTGGGGGGGAGGGGGGTTTACAGGCAGGACAGTTGTCCTGAGGGCCAGGCAGGACAGGGCAGGACAGAGCAGGGAGGACTGGAGTAAGGACAAAGCTTGAGGTGGTGGTGTGTTGCAGAGGAACAGGACTGCTGAGGAAGCAGTTCCCTTTGCAGGGCAGGACTCCTTAGCATGGCTGAGCAGAACCTGTGGGGCCACCAACTACCTGTGCTACTGGGGCCAAGGAGTGGCTGCCATAGCATTGGTGGTTCAGTGGTAGAATTCTCACCTGCCACGTGGGAGGCCCAGGTTTGATTTCCAGCCAATGCACAAGGGCAGCTTTTTTGTTTTTTGCCTTATTTCCCATCTACAGATATCCAAAAAGCAAGGGGTGGGGATAGACAGTCATCATGCACTGCTGCAGTCGCCCAGGCTGCAGTCAGGGATCCCTCCTGGCCTGAGGCTTCCCTGCCTTGTCTGCCTTTGCCAAGGCTAAAGCCTTTTTTCTCCAAGGAAAGCAGCACAACTGCCCCCTGGCCTGGGCTAATAGTTACAGTCTGCAAGTGCGGACTTCTCCCCATCACGCACAGGGGAATGGCTATGTGGGCAGAGGTCACGCCACCTCAAGTGTCCTCAGACCCCAGCTGTGAAGCCAGAAGAGGGGACCTGTGTGGGCCAATCTTTCTCTCTACACTGAGAAATTCCCAAATCTCATGGCCTGGACTCAACTAATTCTCATAAGAGGTTACCCAGCAGCTCAATGCCTATCACAGCCCCATTCACAACCTGTCCCTACTCTGAGGACCATCCCAAGGGGCCAGAGCCACCACTGGAGCCTCCCACTAACTGTTGCCCATGGCCTTAGGAAAGCACTTGGTTGTCCTCACCAGAGTCCTCCGGGGACAACTGGATCTTAAAGAGGCCAGGTCCCTGACAAATGGACCCCCTTGCACTAGGTCCCCCCATATGTAATCCCACTCCAAAACACCCTAGGGAGAGCTGACAGGACTAGATCCTGACTGGGTGGGTGGAAAATAAGCAATCAGATGAAGGCAACAAGCACCAAAGGAATGAGGAAGGGTTCACCTGGCCTCGAAAATGCTCACGTTCAAAAAACACATGTGATAACAGGACCATCCATCAGCCAGAAAATACAAAACGGTATCAGCAGACTCCCCAGATGAGTCTCGTGTATGACATAGTGAGCCAGAGCATGGCGCAGCTCTGCAAGGTCAAAAAGCTACATGGTGGGCAGCACATGTGGCTCAAGGAGTAGGGCGCTGGCCCCACATACCGGAGGTGGCAGGTTCAAACCCAGCCCTGGCTAAAAACTGCAAAAAGCTACATGGTGCCCACAAGTCCACATCTACTCAGTGGCGCACACCTGAAAGCCGCCCATGCTGGCACAGTACAGTGTAGCAGGGAGAGATGTGGCCTCATCTCTCTTAGGTCAACCCAGAGCGGGCTACAGGGCCACCTCACAGCAGCCCACACCCTGGCCCTGCCATCCCACTTCTGGGTAGATAAGCCAAGGTGAAAATCAAAAGAAACTGAGACCTTCCACACCACCCAGGGTGTTTATAGCAGAGCTGTTCCAAACAGCAGCCCCTGCTACCTCCCACCTCCTCACCACAACCCAGACACCAACACACGACAAGGCCAGGAGCTGCCTGCAGGCGGTGCACATACCCAGAGAGGAGGTAAAGAGGCCAGCCTGGCTCCCACACACCCTCATACACCTATGAAGATGACCTATGTGCGGGCAGAAGTTGGCGAACTCTTTTCTGTAAATCCCTAAAATAAACCCCAAGTGCTCCCGAGGTGAGGGTATCCCTCTTTTAGGATAGGGGCGGGTCATGCCAGATGGTAGGGACACTGGGATGTGCTGGTCAAGTTCACAGGTGATGCTTGAGGCCAAGGGAGAAGGCTCCAGGAAGCTGGGGCCCTGAGTGTATACAGCACACTTAGGAAGCCTGGTGAGGACCTTGTCCTGTCCCAGGGAACCCAGAGCCCCACACAAGCCAGTGACCAGCCTCCCCCCTTGGCAGGTCACCCAACAGACTCACCAGAAGATGGCTGTGCCCTGCTGCCTCTTCTGGCCCGGCCAGGCAGGGCCACACGTGGGCTCCCAAGCCATATGTAAACCTAGAGGGAGAGCCGGAAAGGGGCAGAGTGTGAGAGAAGGAAGGAAGGGGTGGAGGGGACAGGGCCGTATGTGGGGTCCTCCCCTGTAGCGCACCTGCCCCAGGTACAGGCAGCCTGGCGTGGCCTCCAATGGACCTGGGCTCACCCACCCAGGTGGGCTCATGTCCCACATAGTTGTCCTATGGGTCCCCCATGACAAAGAGACAAATGGTCCCTTTGGCAAATTCCAAAACAAAAACTACCCTGAGGGTGGGAAAGGGTGCTCTACTGTTCCCTTCAAGCCTGAACCAACCACAGGAATTGACCCCATCACCCAGGCCTTGAAATCTGGGGTGCTCCCATGAGAAGGCAGGAGGGGTATACCTGGGGCTCTTGTGTCCTCTGAGGAGACACTAGCCCTGGCCTGGGTTAATTCTCGAGTGTCCTCTGCCGCCTGCTCAGGATGAAGAACCTCTGCCCACTGCCCGCCCACTGGCCTGCCTGCTGCCAAGCTCCTGCCCTATACCTGCCCTGCGCCAAGCTCCCACACCACACACTGCTGTGACACCCAGCAGGGCTCCACAAGTGCTTTTTACAAAAGAGCTTAAAGTTCACCACCACATCATTGCCCTCAGACGGATGACCTCCCAGACAGATGGCCCAGATTATTATTATTATTTTTTTGAGATAGTCTCACGATGTCACCCTTGGTAGAGTGCTGTGGTGTCACAACTCCCAGCAATCTCAAACTCTTGGGCTTAAGCAATTCTCTTGCTTCAGCCTCCCTAGTGGCTAGGACTACAGGCACCCGCCACAACGCCTGGCTGTTTTTTGGCTATAGTTGACCGGGGCTGGATTCAAACCCGCCAGCTCAGGTATATGTGGCTGGTGCCCTAGCTTTTGAGCTACAGGAGCCAAGACGATCGCCCAGATTATTTACCTTCAGCTCAAAAAGAAAGCATCAGAGAAAGGTCAGGGGCCCAGGACAAGATGTGGCAGCCACAGTCGGCTCCCTGGGCTGAACTCTGGGATGCCAGTGCTCCTGGGTGGAGGTGTTCCCCATCTACATTTTTTATTTCCTTTGTTTTATTTATTTTTTTATTTTATTTTATTTTATTTTTTTTTTTTTTTTTTGAGACAGAGCCTCAAGCTGTCGCCCTGGATAGAGTGCTGTGGCATCACAGCTCACAGCAACCTCCAACTCCTGGGCTCAAGCAAGTCTTCTGCCTCTGCCTCCCAAGTAGCTGGGACCACAGGCGTTCGCCACAACGCCCGGCCATTTTTTGGTTGCAGCCGTCATTGTTGTTTGGTGGGCCCGGGCTGGATTCGAACCCGCCACCTCAGGTGCATGTGGCTGGTGCCTTAGCCCGTTGAGCCACAGGCGCCGAGCCTCCTTTGTGTTATTTTTTAAGAACAAGCTTTTGATTTTCTCTATTCTTTGCATGTTTTCTTCTTTTCTTTTTCTTTTTGAGACAGAGTCTCTCTTTTTTTTTAAGACATAGCCTCAAGCTGTCACCCTGGATGGAGTGCTGTTGCATCACAGCTCACAGCAACCTCCAATTCCTGGGCTCAAGCGGGTCTCTTGCCTCCACCTCCCAAGTAGCTGGGACTACAGGCACCTGCCACAACAGCCGGCCATTTTTTGGTCGCAGCCCATCATTGTTGTTTGGCCGCCCGGGCAGGGTTCAAACCTGCCAGCTCATGTGTATGTGGCTGGTGCCTTAGCCACTTGAGCCACAGGCGCCTAGCCATTGAGACAGAGTCTCATTATGTCACCCTCGGTAGAGTGCCACAGTGTCACAGCTCACAGCAACTTGAAACTCTTGGGCTTAAGTGATTCTCTTGCCTCAGCCTTCCAAGTAGCTGGGACTACAGGCGCCCGCCACAACACCCAGCTATTTTTTTTTGTCATTGTTTAGCAGGCCGGGGCTGGGTTCAAACCTGCTAGCCACGGTATATGTGGCGGGTGGCCTAGCCACTGAGCCATGAGTGCCAAGCCTCATTTTGTTATTTTCTTTCTTTCTTTTTTTTTTTTGTAGAGACAGAGTCTCACCTCATCACCCTCGGTAGGGTGCCGTGGCGTCACACAGCTCACAGCAACCTCCAACTCCTGGGCTTAGGCAATTCTCTTGCCTCAGCCTCCCAAGTAGCTGGGACTACAGGCGCCCAGTACAACGCCCAGCTATTTTGTTTGTTTTGCAATTCAGCTGCAGCCAGGTTTGAACCTGCCACCCTTGGTATATGGGGCCGGCGCCCTACTCGCTGAGCCACAGGCACTGCCCCATTTTGTTATTTTCATTGTTTCTATTCTTATCTTCATTATTTCTTTCTCCTATTTATTTTGGGTTTACTTTGCTCTTCTTTTTCCTAGTTTCTCTTTTTTCTTTCGTTCTTTTTTATTTTTTTGAGACAGAGTCTCAAGCTGTTGCCCTGGGTACAGTGCCGTGGCATCACAGCTCACAGCAACCATCAACCCCAGCTCAAGCAAAATTCTTGCCTCAGTTTTTCTACTTTTAGTACAGGCGGGGGAGGGGGTCCTCGATATTGCTCAGGCTGGTCTCGAACTTGTGAGCTCAAGCAATCCACCCTCCTCAGCCTCCCAGAATGCTAAGATTACAGGTGTGAGTAACCACGCCTGGCCCCTACATTTTTTCTTAAGATGGTTTATGGTGGAATTTATGAGCTCTCTGAGTCTCCCATCCCTGCCCAAGGCCAGGGAAGCAGCAGGGAGGGAGGGCCTGGCAGGCCCCAGAACCCAGCTCCACAGCCTCTACTTCCAAAGGCAGCCATTAGGGATGTGGCTGAGACCAATGGCTGTGGTCTCCCCTACTCACTCCTTTGCTTTTCTGTTTCACTTGCTCTTGAAACCTAGGACCCCATGAAATTAACAAGGAGCATCTGAGTCATTCCTGGAGGAAGCTCCAGTCCTGGGCTGCTGTACAGCTCAAAGAACAACCACCCCAACTTCGAACTCCTGGAGATTCCAGCTAAATGCCACCTCAACCTATTTAGGGAGACCTGGGTGGCGAACTGCACCACACTGTCTTTTTTATCACCCACCTGGCAATAAAACACTGGGCCCACCTGGGAGTTAAGTCTCACCCCTCTCATTCCCATCTCAGGCTAAATAGGAGTGCCTCCTTCCATTCTCCTAAGTGAAGAATGGAAAGAATGAAAATCGGGCTGGGCAAGGTGGCTCACGCCTATAATCCTAGCACTCTGGGAGGCCGAGGCAGGTGGACTGCCCTGAGTACACAGGTTCGAGACCAGCCTGAACCACAGCAAGACCCCATCTCTAAAAATAGGCCGGTGTTGGCTCAGTGTCCATAGCTCTGTTGTTAGAGCGCTGGCCATGTACACCGAGGCTGGAGGGTTCAAACCCGGCCCAGGTCGGCTAAACAATGACAACTGCAACAACAATGACAAAAAAAGAATTGCAGGTTGCTGTGATCTGTGACGCTATGGCACTCTACTGAGGGCAACGCAGTGAGGCTCTGTCTCAAAAAAAAAAAAAAAAGTTGGTGACAACACAGATACTGAATAGGCTTTGACAAACTCCTTTTCTGCTTAGAGTTGCCAGAATAAGTTTCTATTGACTAAAATTAAGAATATTGGATCTGGGCACAGCAGCTCATGCACTCTTGGAGCTCAGGATTTCAAGACAAGCCTCAGAAAGAGCGAGAACCCCATTGCTACTAAAAAATAGAAAAATTAGCCCAGTATGGGGGCAGGTGACTATAGTCCCAGATACTTGGGAAGCTGAGGCATGAGGATCACTTGAACCCAGGAGTGTGAGGCTGCTATGAGCTAGGCTGAGGTCAAAGCACTGTAGCCCTGGTGACAGAGTAAGACTCTGTCTCAAAAAAAAAAAAGAATTGAGGCTCGGCATCTGTAGCTCAGTGGTTAGGGTGCTGGCAAAGTACACCAGGGCTGGCGGGTTCAAACCTGGCCTGGGCCTGCTACACAAAAAAGCAACAACAACAACAACAATAAGTAGCCTGGCATTGTGGCGGGCGCCTATAGTCCCACCTACTAGGACTGAAGCAAGAGAATCGCTTGAGCCCAAGAGTTTCAGGTTGCTTGAGCTGTGACGCTACAGCACTCTACAAAAGGTGACAAGGTGAGACTCTTTCTCAATTAAAAAGAAAAACAATGGGCGGCGCCTGTGGCTCAAGTTGGTAAGGCGCCGGCCCCATATACCAAGGATGGGGGGTTCAAACCCAGCCCCGGCCAAACTGCAACCAAAAAGTAGCCGGGCGTTGTGGCGGGCGCGTGTAGTCCCAGCTACTCAGGAGGCTGAGGCAAGGAGTTGGAGGTTGCTATGAGTAGGGTGACACCACGGCACTCTACCAAGGGCGATAAAGTGAGACTCTGTCTCTACAAAAAAAAAAGGCTCGGCACCTGTGGCTCAATGGGCTGAGGCGCCAATCATGTACACCTGAGCTGGCGGGTTTGAATCCAGCCCGGGCCCGCCAAACAACAATGACGGCTGCAACCAAAATGTAGCCGGGTGCTGTGGCGGGTGCCTGTAGTCCCAGCTACTTGGGAGGTGGAGGCAGAAGACTCGCTTGAGCCCAGCAGTTGGAGGTTGCTGTGAGCTGTGATGCCACAGCGCTCTACCCAAGGTGACAGCTTGAGGCTCTGTCTCAAAAAAAAAAAAAGAAAAAGAAAAGAAAAGAAAAACATTGAGAACATTGATTAATACAAAAACAGAACCAGGAGTGGATGAAGCAACAAGCCTGAACGAAACAGGGGCGATCTACAGCTGGTAAGTGGCCAGAGGACAGTGAAAATCCAGAGTATTAAACGACAGGATACCAGCAACCCACGGCATGCCATGGCAAGACAGTTAATCCAGCGGTCCCCCAGAACAAAGCGTCTATCAAAGGCAAAGCTTTGGGGACCAAATGGCTCCTGGCATACAAGAATATTAAGATTAGGGCAGCACCTGTGGCTCAAAGGAGTGGGGAACTGGCCCTATATACTGGATGTGGTGGGTTCAAACCCAGCCCTGGCCAAAATCTGCAAAAAAAAAAAGAATATTAAGATTACCCTGAAGTCAAGATCTACAGGGCAGGGTGGTTGCGCTCATAGTACCACACAGCTTAAGTGAAAAGAAAGACAAGCTCAAAATCCAAATTCTTTCCTCAAGGCATGGTTACAAAATCCAGGAATGTTAATATTTTGCAGCTTTAAAGCTGAGAAAGTAGGCAGTACCCGTAGCTCAGTGGGTAGGGCGCCAGCCACATACACTGAGGCTGGCAGGTTCAAACCAGCAGGGGCTTGCTAAACAACGACAACTGCAAAAAAAAAAAAAAAAAAATAGCCAGGCATTGTGGTGGGCACCTGTAGTCCCAGCTACTTGGTAGGCAGAGGCAAAAGGATCACTTGAGCCCAAGAGTTGGAGGTTGCTGTGAGCTGTGACGCCATAGCCCTCTACCCAGGGCAACAGCTTAAGACTCTGTCTCAAACAACAACAACAACAAAAAAAACAAATGCTGAGAAAAGTAAAATCCAAACTTAAAGCTTGAACCAATGACCATCAAGTGGATTCACATTTTGAAAGATCTTTACTTGGGAAACAGCAAAATGTGGAGACCAAATACTATTAAAATAGGCCCAAATAGGAAATTAGGTAAGACATGGGCGCCCCCCCATCCTCACAGAGCTACACTCACTGGCCAAATCAATTGTCGTGGTGACTTTGGAGATCCCAGTGACAGAAACTCCCTTTCAGTTAGTTAGGTGTGCTATGGGGCTGAATTTTGGCCCATGGAGATGGGGGGAAGGATGAGACTTCCAGGGTGGACTGTAGTAGCCTTTGACCTTGCACCCTCCAGATTTGGCCACCTGAATGCCAATGCCCAGGGTGACCTGGAAAGCCATGTCGTGAAGATGTCGGGTTCTCATTACCCCACCCTGTGATGACCTTGCCTTGTGTGCCTTACCCTACCCCTCATTTTCTCTAGATGCCTGCAGGCCCCCAGGCTGGTTCCTAGGGGTGGAGAGGGGGGTGGGTACCAATCAGGGGAAGGAACTACAGGCAAATGCAGAACATCTGTCAGTCATGTATAGCAATCATCTGGTAACATCCCACACCTCTTGTAAGCCTTCCCCAGGAGCAGACCAAACAAAACCACTTGTGGAGACTGACCCGTTCCTCTCTATGGAACGTATTTTCACTTTGTATAGCTTCCTTCTTTTCTGCAATAAAAGACATTTATGTGTAGCCAGGCGTTGTGGCGGGCGCCTGTAGTCCCAGCTACTCGGGAGGCTGAGGCAAGAGAATTGCCTAAGCCCAGGAGTTGGAGGTTGCTGTGAGCTGTGTGACACCACGGCACTCTACCGAGGGCAATAAAGTAAGACTCTGTCTCTACAAAAAAAAAAAAAATACATTTATGTGGAATTGCTTCCTATCTGCCATCAATCCTTCACACCAGCCTTGCTTGTGATTCTTCCAAGCAAGGAACCAAAGAGTACACCAAGCAAGTCCACCAAGAAGCCAGATCTGACAGGCCATGGAGATGATTCATAAATTAAGTATGCACAGAGCTGGGCGAGGTGGCTCACGCCTGTAATCCCAGCACTCTGGGAGGCTGAGGTGGGCAGATCGCCTGAGCTAACAGGTCGGAGACCAGCCTGAGCTAGAGTAAGACCCTACCTCTAAAAATAGCCGGGGATGGCTTGGCGCCTGTAGCTCAGCAGCTAGGGTGCTGGCCACATACACTGCGGGGTAGGTTTGAACCTGGCCAGGGCCTGCCAAACAACATGACAACTATAGGCTCAGCGCCTGTAGCACAGTGGTTATAGTGCCAGCCATATACACCCAGGCTGGCGGGTTCAAACCCAGCCTGGACCAGCTAAACAACAATGACAACTGCAACAAAAAAAGAGCTGGGCGTTGTGGCGGGCGTCTGTAGTCCCAGCTACTCGGGAGGTTGAGGCAAGAGAATCACCTGAGCCGGAGTTTGAAGTTGCTATGAGCTGTGACATCACGCAGTCTATTTAGGGGGACATAGTGAGACTCTATCTCCAAAAAAAAAAAGCCAATTATAACAAAAAAATAGTTGGACGTTATGAGGAGAGCCTGCAGTCCCAGCTACTTGGGAGGCTGGGGCAAGAGAATCGCTTGAGCCCAAGAGTTTGAGGTTGCATAGAATGAGTTTCGATGCCACGGCACTCTACTAAGGGCGACTTAGTGAGACTCTCTCTCAAAAAAAAAAAAAAAAAATAGCCGGGCATTGTGGTGGGCGCCTGTAGTCTCACCTACTTGAGAGACTGAGGGAAGAGAATCGCTTGAGCCCAAGAGTCTAAGGTTGCTGTGAGCTATGATGCCATTGCACTCTACCAAGGGTGACAAAGTGAGACTCTGTCTCAAAAAAAATTAATTATGCATAAATGTATGGAAAGTACCTCCTAAAGGTTTTACAGAGGTTTGCAACCAAAACATTAGAAAGCCTACAAGCTACCATGTTTGTGACCAAGAGCAAGCTCCACCTTCTAGAATCAGGGTTCAGAATACCAGTTTGAGCTATGAGGCATACTAAAGGTGGGCCTCTGACTACTTCTGAGGAAAACCTCAGAAGGGTTCCTTTCTCCTTGGAAGCCTGGAGTGCTTGTTCCCCATTCTCCCTCTCCCTGTAGACACTGCCTGGCTCTGCGTCCAGGCTACACATAACCAGCCTCGCCTCTCTCTTTGCCCTGGGGAAGCTAAACACAGGCAGGGGTCTCAAAGAACCAGATCTGGCTCTGGCTCACTCCTGTAATCCTAGCACTCTGGGAGGCAGAGGCAGGTGAATGCCTGAGCTCAGGAGTTCAAGACCAGCCTAAACAGGAGCAAGAGCCTTTCTCTACTAGAATAGAAAAATTAGCCAGGCATCATGGCAGGTGCTTGTAGTTCCAGCTACTCAGGAAGCAAGAGGATCCATCGAGCTCAGGAGTTTGAGGTTGCTGTGAGCTATGACATCAAGGCACTCTACCCAGGGAGACAGAGTGAGACTCTGTCAAAAAAAAGGAACAACCCAGATCGGAGCTCACCGCACCTCCTCACTCCACCAAACGTGAAGGAAGCACCAAGGACTTTCACAGACTTTGCTGAGAATACACACCCTGGCTTAGAAGAGTTTCACCGTATCAGGAAAAGTAAGTTCCCCAGGTAAAACTCCAGAAACAGGAGTTTTTAAGTCAGGCCTTGTAAGTTTTCCAGAACTCACTCCAGGGACTCACTTTGTGAAGGGCAAAATCTTTCTATATCCCAAATAATCATGATTCCTTTGCCAACACCTTTTGATTTCAGAGTCTGTATTTTATCTTAGGATCGTCGGGCGTAGGAAATAGAAGAGCCAGGATGAATGAAAAACCACAGAAGGATGGGGAGGGAGTCAGGGCTGCCCTGGACAACAGTGCCTGAGTGACGCAGCCTGGCATGCAGGTGTGAACGAAGGGGAGACAAGGGAACCAAAGGTGGACAAACGCTCCAGGGAGGCATGAAGCTTAGCCTTTCCTGCCCCGCCACAGGGGGCCACAGCCTCGGCCGGCCGGCCCAGGGGGAGGGGGTGCCCGAGGCCGGTCTCCCCGCGCTGGTGTCTACACCTGCTTGGACGTGGGAGGTGACAACGCCCTCAGGGCACCTGCGCACACCCCACTCACGACGCGCGGCGGGTCTTCAGCTGGACGCGGGGGTGGGGTGGGATGGGGTCTGGGGTCGGCCGCCAGGGAGAGGAGCGCCCGAGCCTCCCCTCTCCCCCGGCGGTGGCGCGCAGAGCGTACTCACGTCTCCGACACGCCTCCGGGGTGCCCAGCAGCTTCCCCGCTGCCCGCGGGGTCACCGGGGAACCGGCCACCTTCTCGACAGGCGCCGGCGACCCGCGGAAGGGCTTCGGGCGGCCGTGCGGCGCGGCGGGAGGGGCGGGGACCGCGGGGGCAGGCGGGCTGCGCGTGCGCGGGCCTGGCTCCCACGGGGCGCGTGCACCGGGCCCGGCCCTTGTCCCGGGAGCAGCTCCGGCGCAGGGCGGTATCTCCCCGCGCGCGCGGCGTCTGCTCCTGGAGGGAGGCGGTGACCCGGGTCCCAGAGAAAGAGTTGAGGCCGATGCCTGTGGCAGCCTCCCGCCCCCACCACCCCAGACGGCATGGGCAGTGAGCGAGCCCGCCAACCCAGAAGCCTGAGACCCGGTCCTTGCTTGAGACCTTGAGTAAATCAATGCCGAGTTGTGATCTGGGGTCCGGCTCCCTCCTTTGCAGATGGTGGAGATAGCTGGAGGCATCCGTGTGAATGCCCCGCGTGTGCCCGCGCTCTGAGACAGAGCACAAAAGAGCTTCCCTTGGGTCCCTGATTCAACAGACTGAACTAGCAAAAGAAAATAGATTAAATGACAGCCAGACCCACTGGATTAGACTCGCAGCTGTGTGTCTCAACCGCTCTGTGGCTCCAGTTGCTTCAACTGTAAATTGGGGGTAGAATTCCCTTGTCAATGAGGAAGTGGGAAGGTTTAAGTGAATTACTAGATGCCAAATGTTTATTACTTGTCTGACACAAGAAAGTTCCAGCTGTAGTATTTGAGGAGCTGCTCAAGGGAGTGCACATACACATGCTGTCAGCCCTGACGTGACAGGGCACTCCACCAGTGGGGACAAGACACACACATCACTTGCCAGCCGTTCAGAGCAGTTTCTACACTGCCTGCCGGGGGCCCAGCCATGGAAACTGATGGAAAAAGACGCCTTGCTGAGGCAGAGTCTGGTCTCCCACCTTACTGTGGAGCCTGAAAACTGGGGTGCCCTGGTTCATGAGAGTGACAGGGAAAGGGACTAGGCAGGCAAGAGACAACTGCAGTGATGCCTCAATTCCCCTTTGGTCTTCTCAGGATCATCCTGAGTCATCAGAATTCCCCTTCAAAACAAGCATTCCATTTGCAAGCTCAACTGATTCATAAGTTAGTTTAATCTTTTGTGGGCTGCATCCTGCTGGGAAACTCAAAGATAGCCCCTCTGACCACTCCCCCTGGCTTCTGCTTCAGTGCCTATTGACACCCATCTTCCTAATCAAAAGCAGGCTAAGGGGCTCTGGGCTCTTCTAGTTTTCGGGAGTTCTGCCTCCTCATGCCCCACTGGCCTCCCTGCCACCCTCTGCCCAGCTTCCTGCATCATGCAGGTCTGAGATCTCTTTGAACGTTGGGCAGGCCTGGCCCTTGTTCCAGACAGGTAGGCAAAAAGTGGGTGTGGCCAGGGGCAGCAGGGGAGCTGCTGGCCAGGCCTCAGGGCCCTGGGTCCCACCGGGAAATGTGCTCCTGAGCTAGAAAGGAAGCAGAAGGGATTGGGCATTGGTGGCAGCCCAGGCAGTCCTGGGGCGGGGACCTGTCTGCCCTTGGTCTGGAAGTTCCCATGGCTGAGGTTCCATGTGGAGCTCCAGACCCTTCTAACAGGGGCTGTTGGGAGGTGATGCTGGACTGGGTCTGCCTTTGCCCTCCAGCACAGTTCACTGGGCTCCAGGGAATCAGGGAACACAGAGGACCCCACAGGGACCCAGGTAGCAGCTTTCATGGTAGGAGAGGGCCATTGTTGAAATCTGCTGTCAGGCTGCGGCTCCCATCCTGCTTCTGAGTGGATGTGCTGTGTGATATTGGGCCTGTCCTTTCTGGCTGGGCCTCAGGGGCTTGTGGGTACAAGACCCCAAGCAGAGCATCCTCAGTGGCCCTGTGTGCTCAGACACATACTGGCCCTGTGACCTAGATATCTTACCACCCTGGAACAGGCTAATGGTACCCGAGGAGACAGGGATCAGAGAACAGAGCCAGGAAGGTCCTCACCAAACTGGCAGATGTAACGGTTTCGGGTTTTACAGCGTTGGTCATTCCAGTTGAAGGCAGCTGATGCCTGCAGCTCCACACAGTTGCCAAACCTGCTGGCCAGGATGTCAGGATATAAATGAAATCAGGAGTCTGGGAGCCAGACCCGCCCTGAGCCCCCAGGTGGTACCCTACTACACACTTTGCCTCAGCAGCCAGTGGGGGTGGTATGGAGATCTTGGGGACCTGGGATAGACAAGCCAGCATCGTTCCCTCCCAGCAGGGAGGTGCACCTGGGAGCCCAACTGGGCCAGGACTTCCTCCAGGTGCCGGGCAAGGAGGGCTGGGTGACAGAGTTGGAGACCTTGGTGGCCACACAGCCTGACCACCTCCACCTCCACCCTGGGCATTCCTGGGCTTTGAAGACCACATGGCCAGAAGGTCCTTGGTATAGGATGATTGGTGGTTGTGTGAATGGATTGGATGGGTGGATGGCTAAGGAATGCTGGCACCAGGGGACCAATGCAGGTAGGGAGGATGTGGGGGTGACAGATGGAAGGTAGAGGCACACGGGGGAGGGTGGGGGGGACAATGAGAACAGGTAGATGGGTGGAGCTTCTTTGGGATCCCTGTCTTTAGGTGATGGGCCTTAGGATTTGCATCTCCATCATCTCAGCACTGTGCTGGGCCCCACTGTGCCCACACTTCCCCAGCCTCAGGCAAGGCCCAGGCTTGCAGAGAGCCCACCCAGGCAGCAGGCTGGGGAGGCTGCTCAGTGGAGGCTGAAGGCCTGGGAGGGAGTGTGCCCCCAGACTCACCCCTGGTTGTCAGGCTGCCCAAAGGCAAAACTGGTGAAGGCCTGGTGCTCCCCAGTGGTCCAGCGGAAGGAGTCCTTGGTGGTCTTATAGGTGAGTCCTGGGCCAGAGTAGCTGAAGTTGGCCCCCACCTGAGACCCCAGACCCCTCTTCTGTTCTGTCCCTGCTCCCAGTGCTGCCAGCGCCCCCCTGGGTCTTCTACCTCAGCCCTCCCTAGGGAAGGGGAGAGCAGCCTGGTTGCTGGCTCCCGCCTGGGCTCCAGACATTCTCTGTGCCCTTGCCATCTGCTGTGGCTGCTCTGAGCTGCCACATGGCCCATGCTTCCTGGGGCAACGTAAGGCATCAAGACCAGGCACCAATGGCACCCCTAAACAGCCAGGCACTCACCAATCCAGAAGTTCCGGGTCTCAAAGTCGCTGTCAGTCACCTCGTTGGTGGTCTCCAGGCGGCCCAGGTAGAAGGCCAGGATGTCCTGTACTTTCTGGCTTTCAATCTGGGCCAGCACCCCGCCTCTTCTCTGTAAGCCCCACCCCCAGTCATACTGGATTGGCAGGACCCCCAAAGCTCACACCAGACCCTCCTGCCCCATCCTGCTGCTACCCACCCCTATGGGTACCAAATGTGTGTGCTGGCCAGGCTGTTGTGGCCACCAGCCCCAACCGCCTCCTGCTTCTAAGAGTAGGGCTCCCCCTTCTGCTCCCCTGCCTGCTTCTCCTTTCTCTGAGCACATGATCACAACCAGCAGCCCCCAGGCCCTAGCAGGGCCCTGCCCTGGAAAAGGTTTTGTTTCATCTGCAGTGTCTTACATACATTCAAATCGACAGTGACATTATTAAATTGAGAGATGCCAACAAAAATCTGGATTTCTGCTTCTCTTGGGAAATTCCAAGTTCTGGCCACCCTGAGCTCACATTCCTGAGTGACAATCAGCAGCAGGAGCTAAGGCAGGACAGCTCCCCTGAGTACAGACTGGGTGGGACCTCGTCTCTGGGTCCCTCAGGTCATTAAGTGACCTCCCAGCTTCCTTGAGCCTCTGAGTCTGTGACCCCCGCTTTATGCTAATGAAGAGTGTGAGGTCAGAGTAGACAAAGGAACCAGCTGTCAGTCCCAGGCCCCTCCATTAAGACCCTCATTTGCATCTGGGCGCAATGGCTCACGCCTGTAATCCTAGCACTCTGGGAGGCCAAGGCGGGTGGATTGTTTGAGCTCAGAAGTTCAAGACCAGCCTGAACAACAGTGAGACCTGGCCTCTACTAAAAATAGAAAAACTGAGGCAAGAGGATCGCTTGAGTCCAAGAGTTAAAAGTTGCTGTGAGCTATGATGATGCCATGGCACTCTACTCAGGATGACAGAGTGGGACTCGGTCTCGGAAAAAAAAATTTTAAAAAAGTCCCTCCCGTGAGACCCTGGGGGTTCCAGGGAAGGCAGGGGGCAGCCATCACCTGGCATTTCATCTTGGCTCTGTAGTAGGTGTCTGCTTCTGAAGACACGGTGAAGCAGTCTCCATCGATCCTCAGGTCACAGGTGTGGAAGGGAAAGTGCACCTTGGCTGGGTGGGGGGTGCTCAGTTAGTGGGTGTGGACCTCAGAATTGTCACTCCCACCCGGCCAGGAAGCTAAGCTCAAAGTGTCCCTTCCTCTGGCCACCTGCTCCAAACTGGAGAGTGGGTGGGGGGCCAGTGGTATGCTGGTTAATGCATAACAAGAGGCTCTCTCCCACCTCCACCCAAAAAATACCCAGTATATAGCATTTGCCAACTTCTGTGTTGTAAAACCCCTCACTGGAGCTGATTTTGAGCTACAGATGTGACCGTCATTGACTGAGGAGGTGGGAGGGGATGCTGTGCCCTACAAAGGGGGCCTGGGGCAGCACTCACTGGCACACTGGGCTCCCCCGTAGCCCACGTGGCAGATGCAGGAGCACTCCTCCTCACGGAACCGGCCATGCACGCACTGCACGCTGCACCGCACTGCCAGGGCAGGGCAGGGGACAGAGTGCTCAGCCCCCAGCCACCTGGACCCCCACACATTCAGAAATGCCAACCACAGCAAGGACACCCCTCTCAGAGACAGAACTCTTCAGGGCTTCCACCTGCTGCCATGCTTGGTATCTTCAGTTTGATCCCTGTTGTTTGGGAGGTGACCTGCCATAGTCACATAGTAGGGTTGGGGAGTGGGGGCAGTGGGACAAGAATCCACTTCTGGTTCTTTTTTTTTTTCTTTTTGAGACAGAGTCTCACTCTGTCGCCCTCAGTAGAGTGCCATGGTGTCATAGCTCACAGCAACCTCAAACTCTTGGGCTTAAACAATTCTCTTGCCTCAGCCTCCCAAGTAGTTGGGACTACAGGCACCTGCCACAATGCCTGGCTATTTTCTTGCTGCAGTTGTCGTTGTTTACATGGCCCAGGCAGACTGGAACCCACCAGCCTCAGTGCATGTGGCTGGCACCGTAACCACTGTGTTATGGGCACTGAGCCCCGCTTCTGGTTCTTAATTCCATCCTCCTCCCACCATCTCAAAGTGCAAGGGGCCAAATCAAAGTGAGTCCACTTTGAATCCCCTGCACAGGTCAGGGTCTGGCAGACAGTAGGTGCTCCTTAAATGCAGCGTGCACACTCAGCAAGTACATGGTCAGCACCCCAACACACTGGAGACTCCCTCAAAACACTCCCAGTTTGTGTAACAGTCCCAGGACATGCCACACAAGCAAGTGTGTACACTGCTGGGCTTGGCCTCCCTCCTCACCTCTAGTGAGCCACCTGTCTGTGCACTGGGTCTCTGGGCAGTGGTGACCTGGAATTCCAGTTCCCCTCACCTTGGCAGTATCTTCCCGTGTATCCAGGGGGGCAATGGCAGTGGCAGGTGCTGACATTGAGATGTCCATGGTTCTGGCAGCTCATTCGACATGGGTTCCTGGGAACCTCTGGTCAGATGAGGAAGGAGCCTCCCTGGGTGCTGAGGGCCAGGGCTTCCACGACAGCCACCCTGGAAGCTGCCATCCACCCCAGGGTCACCAGGCCAACCCCTTGTGTGCCTGCTGCCTCAGGAGGAGGCAGGCAGGGTGAGGCACTCACCACAGAGCCCCCCTTCATGGTCCCAGGCCTTGAAGCAGCCCGAGACACTGGCTGTGCAGAGCGAACACCAGGTGCCCTTCTTATAGGGGACGATTGTCTTCCCGTTGACCTCCCAGTTGCCTCTATGGGAGCAAGTACCAAGGGTCCAGAAGGGCCTGGCCTTGGGCAAGGTGAGGTGGGCCTTGCTGCCTGACCCAGGGGCCATGCTACAGAGTCAGAGAGCTGGATAAGACAGGGAGATTCCCTAGTAAACAAAAGATGACCTCCAAACTAGTCTTCAGCAAATTCTCTGAAACCAGAGTCATGCTACCAGCAGGGCACATCTGGATGGCCAGAATCTTCAGCACACTCTCCCTTTCTGCTTCTTCCCTCTCCCACCAAGGGATAAGGACCTTCCAGGCACATGGTGGGCATCTCACCTTGAGTAAAAGCAGCCCTCCCCACCTCCCAGACAGCCCAGCAAGAGTAGTAGTCCCATTGCCATCAGGGGGGCTTACCCAGGGGAGTAGGCACAGACAAAAGCTTCCATGGCTGCCTGGCCCACAGAGCACAGATGCTGCCCACAGCCCAGCTGGCTCGAGGTGGCCCACACGAGCTGCAGGCGATACAGTGGCTCAGAAACTCTATAATAAACTGGCCCTGGTGAAGCAAACAAAGCTTTTGCCCCAATCCAGGCAGACACCTCCCTCACCTCCTTGGGGGCCTCAGGAGCAGTGGCTGTCCTGGGCAGGGCTATAGGACGGGTGGGAAGGAAGTAGTCTAAGAAGGCTTTCTAAGTGGAGCGGGAAGGGCCAGAAGATACCTAAAGGGAGGAGAGATTATGGAAGGACGGAGAGAGACTTGGACTTCAAGGGCCTTGTGATTGCAAAATGGCCACAACCCTTCTCACTATGTGACGTTGCAGCTCTTTGCAGCAAGAGATGTCTCTTTCCCCGTCCCTTGAATCTGGCTGGCCCTGTGACTAGTGTTTGCCAACAGAATGCAGCAGAAGTGATACTAAACTGATTTTGAACCTGGTCTCAGGAGACCTACCACTTCCACTCAATGTCAGAACCATGCTCAGCCACCACATGGACAAGCTCAGGGTAGCCTGCTGGAGGTGAAAGACTCACAGGACAGAGATGAGTCACTCAAGGCCATTCTACACAGCCAGCTCCCAGCTAACCCACTAGCTTGCTGCAGGTGCATGAGTGACCCCAGCCAGAATCAGAGAACTTTCTAGCTGAGCCCCACCCAAACGGTTGACTTGCAGAATCAAAGTTGTTAAATTTGGGGGGTGGCATATCATGCAGCAAAAGCTAATTGATGCAGGTCTTTTTTTTTTTTTTTTGAGACGGAGTCTCAAGCTGTTGCCCTGGGTGGAGTGCCATGGCGTCACAGCTCATAGCAACCTCAAACTCTTGGGCTTAAGTGATTCTCTTACTTCAGCCTCCCAAGTAGCTGGGACTATAAGCACCCGCCACAACACTCAGCTTTTTATTTATTTTTTTGCAGTTGTCGTTGTTTTAGCTGGCCTGGGCCAGGTTTGAATCTGCCAGCCTCAGTGTATGTGGCTGGCGCCCTACTCACTGAGCTATGGGCGCCACCAAGTTAATTGATGCAGGTCTTTAAACTTAGATTTCAAGTCTTACAATCAGTGACAACTTAAACACAGAACAAGTGGTCAACACCCAAGCACACTCTGGTAGCCAGATGAGTGAAAGGCTGCGTTGTGGTAGGCAGAGGTGAGCATGAAGTCATATACATGTATCTAACAATTAGAGAATATGCACTCTTTTTAGGAATCCACAGAACTTTTGAAAACTACAAAGTAAAACCCCACATTAGACCACAAAGGAAATTTCAATAATAACAAAGAAACAGTACCTTACTGTCCACATTCTATGAATTCAATGTAATAAAATTAAAGTAAATAAATAATTTAGAAGTAAGTAAAGAAGAAAACACAGTTTGGAAACTTCAATACACACACCAAAATAAATAACAATATCATGACTGGAAATAGAAAACAGCTCTAAGTAACAATGAAAACATTAAATATCAAAACTTATAGGATGCAGCTAAAGTAGTTTAGAGGGAAATTCATAGCTTTAAATGTACGTAATAGAAACAAAAACAGACCTGAAATCAGTGAGTTAAGAATCTACATTAATAACATAAGAAAGAATAATGGAGAGCTGGGCACGGTGGCTTGTGCCTGTAATCCCAGCACTTGGGAGGCTGAGGCAGGTGTATTGCCTGAGCTCACAGGTTTGAGATCAGACTGAGCCAGGGCGAGACCTGGTCTGAAAATAGCTAGGCATTGTAGCCGGCACCTGTAATCCCAGCTACTTGGAAGGCTGAGGCAAGAGAATTGCTTAAGCCCAGGAGTTTGAGGTTGCTGTGAGCTATGACTCCACAGCACTCTACTGAGGGTGACAAAGTGAGACTCTGTCTCAAAATAATAATAATCATAATGAAGTAAATTAAATAAAGAAGAAGACAATACTATAAAAATAAAAGCAGAAATTAATAAAATTAAGAATAAAGAAAAATAGAGATGATTTGTTAAAAAAACTAATAAACTAGACAAAACTTTGTGAATATTAGTAAAGAATAAAAGAAAGAATGTATAAATAAACAATATTGGGAATTTAAAAAGAATGGCATCACAAAGTAAATATTTTTTTAAAAATCTGTTTAATTCTAGTTTATTTATTTATTTTTTTGAGACAAAGTCTCACTTGGTCACCCTTGGTAGAGTACGATGGCATCATAGCTCATAGCAACCTCAAACTCCTGAGCTCAAGCGATCTTCATGCCTCAGTTCTTCCATTTTTAGTAGAGACAGGGTCTTACTCTTACTCAGGCTGGTCTTGAACGCCTAAGTAGTTTGATCCACCTAAGCTCAAGTGATCCACCTTTGTCAGCTTCCCAGAGTGTTAGGATTACAGGCGAAAGGCCTCTCCCCCAGCTAATTCTAGGTTAAATCTCTGTTAAGTTATGAGCAATGGTAACCAATAAATTGGAAAACGTAAAATGGACCATTCCCTAGAAAATAGAACTGTCTCAAGAAGAAATAGAAAATCTTAAATGCCGGGTGTGGTGCTTCACGCCCATAATCCCAGTACTCTGGGAGGCTGAGGTGGGTGGACTGCCTGAGCTCACAGGTTCAAGACCAGCCTGAGCCAGAGCAAAACCTCGTCTCTAAAAACAGCCTGATGTTGTGGTGGGCGCTTATAGTCCCAGCTACTCGGGAGGCTGAGGCATGAGAATTGCTTGAGCCCAAAGAGTTTGAGGTTGCTGTGAGTTGTCGGCACTCTATCAAGGGTGACATAGTGAGACTGTTTAAAAAAAAAAAATTAAAAAAATGAATAAATGTTGGTGCTTTTCTTTAAAAGAGCCATTTTTTTTTTTAAATTGAGACAGAGTCTCACTTTGTCACCCTCTGTGGAGGGTAGTAGTGTCATAGCTCACAGCAAACTGACACTCCTAGGCTCAAGTGATTCTCTTGCCTAAGCCTCCCAAGTAGCTGGGAATATAGGCGCCCACCACAATGCCCCACTATATTTTGTTTAGCAGGCCTGGGCCGCGTTCGAACTCACCAGCCCTGATGTATGTAGCCTGTGCCCTAACTGCTGAGCTCTGGGTGCCCACCTAAAAGAGCCATTGTTTAGAGCTATATATTTAATTATTTATGATAAAATGATGTGATGTCTGGGCTAAATATGGTGGCACATGCCTATGGTCCCAGCTACTTGGGAGGCTGAGACAGGAGGATTGCTTGAGTCCAGGAGTTAAGTCCAGTCTGAACAGCATAGTGAGACTCCTATCTCTAATAATAATGATAATATTGTGAGAGGAGAGGGATATAGGTAAGGATACACATGAAACTGTGAGTTGATCATTGTTGAAGCTGGGTGATGGGTGGGTACCTGGGGGTTCATTATACCATTCTGACCACTTGTATATGTTTAGGTTTGAAATTTTCTTTTCTTCTCTTTATTTTTTATTTATTTATTTATTTATTTTTGTCCTTTCTTCCTTTAGCAATTCTCTTGTCGGTTGCCTCCCAAGTAGTTGGGATTACAGGTGCCCGCCCCAACCCCTGGCGGTCTTCTTTCCTGGTAGTAGAGACAGGGTCTTTTCTCTGGCTCACTCAGGCTTATGTTGGTCTCAAATTCTCAGAGCACAGGAAATCCACCTGCCTTGGTCTCCCACAGCTCTGGGACTACAGGCGTGAGCGCTCACACCTGGCCTCTTTTCTTTATTTTTTTTGGGACAGAGTTGCCCTGGGTAGAGTGGTACAGCTCACAGCAAACTCAGACTCTTGGGCTTAAGCGATTCTCTTCTCTCAGCTTCCCAAGTAGCTGAGACTATAGGCACCTGCCACAATGCTCAGCTTTTTTTTTTTGTTTTTGCTGTTGTTGCAGTTGTCATTGTTGTTTTAGCTGGCCCAGGCTGGGTTGGAAACCGCCAGCCTTGGTGTATGTGGCCAGTGCCCTACCTACTGAGCTGTGAGTGCTGCCCCTTATTTTCCTTCTTCTTTCTTTCTTTCATTTTCTTTTCTTTTCTTTTTTTTTTTTTTTTTTTTGAGACAGAGTCTCACTTTTTCGCCCCCGGTAGAGTGCTGTGGTGTCAGAGCAAACACCAACCTCAAACTCTTGGGGTCAAGTGATTCTCTTGCCTCAGCCTCCGAAGTAGCTGGGACTATAGGCATAGCCTGTCACAACACCTGGCTATGTTTTAGAGATGGGGTATCACTCTTTTTTTTTTTTTGAGACAGAGCCTCAAGCTGCCACCCTGGATAGAGTGCTGTGGCATCAAGGCTCACAGCAACCTCCAATTCCTGGGCTCAAGCCAGTCCTTTGCCTCCGCCTCCCAAGTAGCTGGGACTACAGGCGCCCACCACAACGCCCGGCTATGTTTTGGTTGCAGCCGTCATTGTTGTTTGGTGGGCCCGAGCTGGATTCAAACCTGCCAGCTCAGGTGTACGTGGCTGGCACCTTAGCCCATTGAGCCACAGGTGCCAAGCCAATTGTGATAATTTTTTTTTTTTTCAGTTTTTGGCTGGGGCTGTGTTTGAACCCGCCACCTCCAGCATATGGGGCTGGTGCCCTCCTCCTTTGAGCCATAGGCGCTGCCCTGTGGGGTATCACTCTTGTTCAGACTGATCTCCAAGTTATGAGCTCAAGGGATCTACCTCGGCCTCCCAGTCTGCTAGGATTACAGGTATGAGTCACCATGCCCAGGTCATTTGAAATTTTCTATATTATGGCTTGGTGCCTGTAACACAGTGGTTATGGCACCAGTCACATACAGTGTGACCCAATAGTTCCTCATGTTGTGCTGACCCCCAACCACAAAATTAATTTTGTTCCTACTTCATAACTGTAATTTCGCTACTGTTATGAATCATAACGTAAATATCTGATATGCAATATGGTCTTAAGCGACCCCTGTGAAAGGGTCGTTCGATCCCCAAAGGGGTCCCAACCCACAAGTTGAGAACCACTGATCCAAATTATACGACCACGAAGATCTGGTGTCATACTGTGTATAACAGCCTTTGCACCTGCATGCACACACACACAAACACACACACATACAGAAGTGATCATATATCTCATCACTTTAACAGATTATTTAAACACCCATAAGATTGGGGCGGCACCTGTAGCTCAGTGGGAGGGCCCCCGCCACATGCACCAAGTCTGGCGGGTTTGAGCCCAGCCTGGGCCTGCTAAACAACAATAACAACTGCAACAAAAAAATAGCTGGGCATTGTGGCAGGCGCCTGTAGTCCTTGCTACTTAGGAGGCTGAGGCAAGAGAATCGCTTAAGCCCAAGAGTTTGAGGTTGCTGTGAGCTCTGACGCCATGGCACTCTACCAAGGGTGACATACTTAGATTCTGTCTCAATAAATAAATAAATAGGCTCAGCGCCTGTGGCTCAAGCAGCTAAGGTGCCAGCCATATACACCTGAGCTGGCAGGTTCGAATCCAGCCTGGGTCTGCCAAACAACAATGACGGCTGCAACCAAAATGTAGCCGGGTGCTGTGGTGGGCACCTGTAGTCCCAGCTACTTGGGAGGCGGAAGCAGGAGACTCGCTTGAGCCCAGCAGTTGGAGGTTGCTGTGAGCAGTCTACCCAGGGTGACAGCTTGAGGCTCTGTCACAAAAAATAAATAAATTAATTTAATTTAATTTAATTAATAAATAAAATAAAAAGAAAAAATAAAAAAAGACAAATTATTATAAAAATGGACAAGGGCTATGAATAGGGTAATTAGTGGAGTGGGACATATGCTTGATCTCACAAGTAATCAGAGAAATGAAAAAAATAGAGCAAGTGGCTGGGCGAGGTAGCCCATGACGGTTATCCTAGCCTTGTCAGAGGCCGATGTGGGCAGATCGCTGGAGCTCAGGAGTGGGCGACCAGCCTGAGCAAGGGCAAGACCCTGTCCTAACTAAAAACAGAAAACACTAGCCAGTGTGGTGACAGGCACCTACAGTCCCAGCTACTCAGGAGGCTGAAGCATGAGGATCACTTGAGCCTAAGAGTTTGAGGTTGTGGTGAGCTATGATGGCGTGGAACTCTACTGAGGGCAACACAGTGAGACTGTCTCAAAAAAAAAAACAAAAATCAGCTCTGTTTTTATACCCTTGATTCTGGCAATAGTCAGAAACCTAATGATATCAGGGAAGCGGGTATTGGTTTACTGATCTGCACAGTTGGTGCAATAACTTTGTACTTTTTTCTTTTTGTAGACAGAGTCTCACTTTGTTGCCCTTGGAGGGAGTGCCGTGGTGTCATCATAGCTCACAGCAACCTCAAATTCTTGCCTCAAGTGGCTGGGACTACAGGCGCCTGCCACAACACCGGGCTATTTTTTTGTTGTAGTTGTCATTGGTTAGCAGGCCTGGGCTGGGTTCGAACCATCAGCCCCAGTGTATGTGTCTGACGCCCTAACCACTGAGTTATCAGCACCGAGCCAGTAAATTTATGTTTGAAATTACTCACGTTTAAGGTTGAAAAAATAAAACTAAACAAATTGGAGGAAAAGGAATCCCCAAATTCAGGACAGACCGTAGCCTCTTTTGAGATGACCAGGCTGGCCTCAGGGAGCCTGTACCTTGGCCTCCCCTGCAACACACTTACCTGAGTGTAGTGGGTGCAGGTGGCATTGTGGGCACACTTGGCCTCTGTGTGGCTGTACTGCTGCCCCTCTGCAAACCACAGGCTGATCACTTTGACAAAGGACACCAAGCCTGCGGGCCACAGCTGCTCGTTCCAGCCCACCTGCGGGGTAGACGCCAGGCTTGGGGCCGGGGTGCCACATAGGGCTGCCCTGGCTTGAGCCAGTTGGGCCAAGCTCTCACTCCAGTCCTAGGGGTGGCACAAACAGAAGAGGCATCAGCTGGAGGCCTTTGGGTAAAGGAGTGGACCACTGGGCCAGGCCTCAACGATTCAACTCCCACACCATCTCCGAGACCCAGGAGGTGCAGGTCATGTGGAGAAGAGAGCACCCCTGTCTGTGGTGGCCATGCCTCTTTACTCTGCTTTCTTAGTCCTGACCCTCACCCCCACCTTGTAGTGAGTAGGGGCACAGTGTGGAAGAGTGTAAGAGCTTTCCTGGCCTCTGGGCTCTAGCCAGAGTGAGCAGAGCTGCTCCCCGCACCTCACTCCTCGGTCTGGCCGTGACCCCCAGCAGTCACCTAATCTCCATGAGACTCAGTATGTCCATCTGTAAAATGGGTACAATACAGGACAGCACTGCTATGAGGACTAAATGGGTGCAGAGAGCAAGGTGCTCCTCAGGGCTGCTCTAGCAAGCCTAGCCTCCCCCAGGGGCAGGTCTCCAGCGTGTATAAAGAAGGGGCACCCTGGAGCCCTAGAGGCCCACAAGGGAGCCCAGGGCAGAATGGGAGGGGGCTGAGTGGTGGGGCTCCACTTTACCTTTTACTGAAATGTGGTTTTCTAGGACTTCCACAAATAGCCCTGAAAAGTGTGTCAACTGCCAGCCTGCTGATCACAGCACCTGCAGGGGCCCAGGCAGAAGCACCCACCACTGGGTGTCACAGCTGGGAATAGCTCTGGCTGCCCAGGGGTAGGCCTGAAGTCTGACAGAGCCAGTTAGGGCCAGGAAAGGAGGAGAAGCTGACATCTCCACCACCACCCCCACCTGCCCGCCCCACCCCCACCTCCTGGGAAACCGACCCCAGAGCTCTCAAGGTCACACCACTGTGGCAGCCAGCCTAGGAGGAGTTCATGGGAGGCAGCCATGGGGAACCCTGCCCACCCCCACTGGGCCTGCCCTTGCTCCCTGGCCTGTGAACGTGGGCTGGGTTTCAGTCTAAGTGGGGCAGCATCTTTGAGGCCCTAGAGGGGTGGTGGGAAACCTCACCCTCCCACCTGCTCCTGCTGTGAAATGTGAACAGTGAATGAGCAGGGAGCTGGGACAGGCCCTGCCTAGTGGCCCAGATATGCCCAGGAAAGTCTCCCCTGGTCCTGCCCCCCATCCTGCCAGACTTATTTTCCTGGAGTGGGGGGATCTGGCTTCCTCCATGCCCCCTGGTCTCTGTGGCAACAGCATGCCAGGAAAGCCCCAAGGCCTGCCCTTCAGGCCAGTGTGAGCCTGCGACCTGACCTCCAGCACTAAGAAGCTACAAAGCCCCAAGAACTAGGACCATGGTCCCTCCAGTGGGCAAGGTGACTGGCTGTGCCTGAGCCCTCATCTGGGGGCCATCCCTGTGGCTACGTGCTAGCAGAGCAGAGCTGGGCTGGGCACTCACCATTCTCCGCATGTTGGCCGCAGGGGGCTGGACCCGGCTGCGCAGGCGATTGTGCAGGGAGAGGAGCAAGAAACTCTCCCTCCTGCTCAGGGCTGGGGTGGGAGAGAAGGTCAGGGTGATGAGAGCGCAGCCCCCTTAGGAAACCAGACCTAAGCTGGGAGAGGAGGGTGGAGGGAGGGCACAGGCGTGAGATGGAGGGGACTAGAGCCCAGTAGCAGCCTTTGGAGCTCTCTTGGCCACTGAGGCGCTTGTGGGCCCAGCTGCAGGCTCCGGTCAGTTTTCCTCCTTGACCCCAGCCCTGGGCCCACTCCTTCCACCTTCCTCCTCTCCAGCCCCAGCCTCCATCCACCAGGGTCCCTGGAATGTTCCGGGTTTCCTCACTAAGTTACAAACAGCATGGCCCAGGCTCCAGAAGTCACCTAGCACCCCTCCATCCACAGAGTTCCTGCTCTCATGCAGATGTCCCTTACCTCTGGGCATCGGAGCCTGCTCCTGCCGCTGGGGCATCCGCACCTCTGCCCAGGTCACACCAAGGAGAGCCAGGAGCACAGGCAGGAGGCCCCCCCACCTGGGGGAGGGATCTGGCCGTGGCATGGGCCTGTCAGACGCTCAGGATACTGTCTGGCTCAGCAGTCTAGTCCAGCTCACTCTGCAGGCCGATGGAGCTATCCAGTCTCAGGAGTCAGGCTGAGCTGGCAGACAAAAGAGGGAGGCTGGTAAATAATCGCTCTGTCCAAACAGCCTCCCATCGGCACTGGCATGAAAAGAGACAGACAGCTCCCAGGAGCTGCCCGCCTGCCTGGCTCAACCTGGACAGCCCGCCCCACCGACAGCAGGCGAGCGCTGCACACTGACCCCGTGGCCCCTGCTAATCATTGCAGGATTATTAATGCCCTTGGGGAACCCACATAGACCCTGATGATTGGCCCAGAGACATTCCAGGGCTGCAGATTAGTGACCAATGGCCATGCCCTGGCTGGCACAGTGTCTTCCAAGTCCACTGGTGGCTTCTACTTCCCAGCCCCAGGCCCAGGGAGGAGGCTGGCGCCTCAACTATGTGCCCTTCAGGCAGGCAGGACTTGGGCAAGACCCCAGGGGACTTCTTCCCTTTCCTGGGAAGCATTTCCCAACCCCCAGCCATGAATTAAACATGGATGAGAGATAACAGGGGCCACCAGTGGGCTCATAGGGGAATGAGTTGGGGCCACACCTGCTTGAGGAAAAGGGTGGCCTTAGGACAGCCTGCTGGGGCAGTGTGGGGAGGCTGGGCCCAGCATGGTGCCGGCCACCCTCACCCATGTGACTGAGGGCCAGGAGAGCGAGGCAAGGAGGAAGCAGAGCACGTGATGCCCTTGCTAACTCCACTCCTGCTGGGAACAAGTCTGCCTCTAGACAAATAGGCAGGAGTGCACAGGTGGTGGATTGCCAGGATGTTCAGGGCTGGCTGCTGCCTGCACAATCCCTCCCGAGCAAGGAGCAACAGATCTGCACTGTGGGCCACATTTCTTAGGATATAAAAGACTGTCCTAGGGGGAAGCCAAGCCGAGGGCTCACCTTGCAAACCAAATGCTTCTTCCTACTGGAGTATGTGGGGCTGCAGCCCTGGGTCAGCACCTCTCAGAGCTGGGTATCAACTCCATGGACACTTGGCTGAGATGCAGGGGGCTTGGCTTTCCTGGGGAGACACTGATAGAATGTGGATGTTATTGTGGGTGTTAGGAGCAGGAGCCAGGCCAGCCACAAGGACCCCCGAAGCTGGCCTTGGCTGCGGGTCCCCAACCATATCCAGGGCCTTAGGAGTTTCTTCCCCCTCAAAGGGGTAACCTGGCAACCTTGAAACTCACCACACCCTGGGCTCAGCAATGCTTAAAAACAGAACCTGCACGTACGTGAGTTCATTTCCTTGTCACAGCAGCTGTGCTGTAGCTGATGGGTGCCCATTTTATAGATGAGGAAACTGGGGCTCAGTGTGTCCGTCCAAGGGATTTGTCTGAGGTCACTCTGCAAGTGCCAGGTACACCCCAGTTAATCCGAGGCCTCTGTCTTCACACCCCCAGCGTTTTCATTCGCATCTCAATCTCTCTGAGTTCAATTTCCACAGCCCTACTCTGTGCTGGGTGATACAACATCCACTTCCTCCTCTTGTTTTGATGACCAATGTGTCTGGTTGTCCCGTAATAGCATGGTAACAGGCACTTGGGATAGCTGGGAGGAAAATGTACTTTGGGGATCAGGATGGAGCAACTTCTGAGGGGCCCTGGTGGCAAGACGAGTCCAGGACAATCCCAGGGTCATGAGGCAGAAGTGGAAGAGTTGAGTGGATAAAACGTGAGATGAGGTACCCAAGGGACTAGGCTCTACCTGTGTGACCCTGGGAGTGTCACTTCCACCCCCGGTCTCAATGTCCAGCAGCATAGGGCTGGGATGACAACCACTGGTAGACTCCTTAGCATAGCACCTTCCTCCTGGGTTCAGACCTTTGACTGGAGCCGGCTCAGGGGGAGGGTGGGTTTTGAGAATAAGCAGCCCAGTTCTTGCAAGGCACTTTCCCTGGGTGAGGCTATATGCAGCTTATGCTGCCACCCAGATTTTACAATTTACATTTCACTGTGTTCGCTTTATCACCTATATCTCTAACGATTCACCCCACCCCAGCGCATGCGTGGTTGCCACTTCTCTGTCTGCACTCAAAGCTATAGTGTTCAAGCCATTCTGTCTCTGAAGAAGCTCATTTTTTTCGGAGCCATGAAATTTATTTACTATTATATTTATTTATTTATTTATTTATTTATTTATTTATTTATTTATTTATTTGATACAGAGTCTCAAGCTGTCACCCTGGGTGGAATGCTGTGGCATCACAGTTCATAGGAACCTCAAACTCTTGGGCTTAAGCGATTCTTTTTTTTTTTTTTTTTGTCACAGCTCACAGCAACCTCCAATTCCTGGGCTCAAGCGAGTCTCCTGCCTCCTCCTCCCAAGTAGCTGGGACTACAGGCACTCGCCACAACGCCCGGCCATTTTTTGGTTGCAGCCATCACTGTTGTTTGGCGGGTCTGGGCTGGATTCGAACCTGCCAGCTCAGGTGTATGTGGCTGGCGCCTTAGCCCATTGAGCCACAGGTGCCGAGCCCAGTGTTTCTCATAAGACATCAGAATTTAATAGTGAAGCTCCCTTGTACATGCTACAGAGTTTCTTCTCTTGCTGCTTTTATAATTTTGACTTCCTTTTTTTAAAAAAATTATTTTATTTTTTGAGACAGAGTCTCACTCTGTTGCCCTGGGGTTGAGCGCTATGGTGTCATAGCTCACAACAATCTCAAACTCTTGTGCTCAAGTGATTCTCTTGCCTCAGCCTCCTGAGTAGCTGGGACTATAGGCCCCTGCCATCATGCTATTTTTAGAGACAGGGTCTTGCTCTTGCTCAGGCTGGTCTCCAACTCCTGAGCTTAAGCAAGCGACGTGGTCTCAACCTCCCAAAGTCCTGGGATTACAGGTGTGAGCTATCGCACCCAGACTTCCAAGCGATTCTTCCGTCTCAGCCTCCCAAGTAGCTGTGAATCAAGGCACCCACCACAATGCCCAACTATTTTTTTGTTTTTATTTTTAGTAGAGTCTTACTTTTGGTGAGGTAAGATGATTGCTTGAGCTCAGGAGTTTGAGGTTCCTATGAGCTATGATGCCACGACACTCTACCCAGGGTGACAGAGTGAAATTCCATACCATAGTTGTTATGGTGCCAGCACATACACCGAGGCTGGCTGGTGGGTTCGAATCCGGCCCAGGCCAGCTGAACAATGACAACTGCAACAAAAAATAGCTGGGCGGCTGGGGGGCGCCTGTGGCTCAATGGGCTAAGGTGCCAGCCACGTACACCTGAGCTAGCGAGTTTGAATCCAGCCTGGGCCCGCCAAACGACGACGGCTGCAACCAAAAAATGGCCGGGCGTTGTGGCAGATGCCTGTACTCCCAGCTACTTGGGAGGCAGAGACAGGAGACTTGCTTGAGCCCAGGAATTGGAGGTTGCTGTGAGTTGTGATGCCATGGCACTCTCTCCAAAAAAAATAGCTGGGCATTGTGGCGGGTGCCTGTAGTCTGAGCTAGTTGGGAGGCTGAGACAAGAGAATCGCTTAAGCCCTATAATTTGAAGTTGTTGTGAACTGTGATGCCACAGCACTCTACCGAGGGGAAAATAGTGAGTCTATCTCAAAAAAAAAAGAAATATATATATATATATATATATATATAAATAAAATATATATATATATAAATAAAAGCTGGTAGTGAAGGAAAGCACATCTCAGGAGTAGAGGTTCTGTTGGGAGGAGACTGTCCAAACTCCCCTGTGTCTATAGCCTCTTCTGTGGCTAAGGGACCTAGATGGCTTTATAGGAGTTAGTCCTTTGTGGAAATAGGTTGGAGAGGCCCAGAAACCAAGCATCCTCTTGAGGTTGCTATCATCTTCATAACTGTTACATTTAAACAGGTCACCCAACTGAGAGATGCCATGGCAATCATGGCTCACTGCAGCCTTGAACTCCTGAGCTCAAGTGACCCTCTTCAGCCTTCTGAGTTGTTCAGGCATGCCCACCACGCCCAGTTTCGTTGCTACTTCATGAAGTAGTAATGAAAATAATTTTATGGTTGGGGGTCACCGCAACATGGGGAACTGTATTAAAGGGTCACGGCATTAGGAAGGTTGAGAAGCACTGGTCTAGAGGATATAGCAGCAGAGTGGGCCCAGCTAATATGAGGAAGGGCTGAAGCACAAACATCCAGACACATTCAGGGTCTTGAAGGACTGGAGAGCACCAGGTGTTCAAAATACTCGGCCGTATCTGCTCACATATGCTATACAGACGTGCGTATCCTGAGCATGGAAAAATAATTCCCTGGGCTTGGATAATTGGACCTAATTCCAAGGCTGCATCCTGGAGGAAGTCTACACTAAGCCCACATAGCAAACAAGCCACAATGAACTCAGTTATTAGCACCAGTGGCACTTGGAGATTCCCGCCCAACTCCCATAGCAGGCAATTGGCAAATAGGTCCCGGCCCTGGTTCTTTGTTCTCTAGCTGTGTGTCTCTCAGTCTCTTTGCTGTGTTCAGTTTTGCTTATCTCCCACTGTCTCCTACAATCTGGGAGAAACCCAAGGACCATGCAGTTTGCCTCGCAGGAGTAATGAAAAGGCAGCTGTCATACATGGAAAGATGATACAATGGGCCAAGTATTTTATATGCATTATTTGAGTCCCATGAAAACCCTATAAAGTAAGTTTCACCGTCCAATTTATACTTGAGTAAATGGAGGCCTAGGAAAGGTAACCAACTTCCTGTGATCTTACACCAAAGAAGAGGCAATTCTGGCCTTCAGGTCAAGCCCAAAGTCATGATTTTAACACATCATGATAATCAGAGGTTCTGAGGGGCCTGAGGCAGATGACACCCCAGATCTAAGTATCTGAGGGTTCCTAACTCTACAGATCCTTTCACGTGGACAATTAGCTGCAGGAAAAGGGCACATCCCTCTTGTTGAGGCTGCTCCCAAGGAGCCCCATCTCAGTCTTGTGCCACAGAGGCCACACTGGTCATCAGCCTTGGCAGGGAGATTAGATGAGTCTGACTTAGGTGTCTAATTGATCCTGACATGGTTCCATGCTGCACCCAGGGCCCTGTGAGCCCAGGAAAACTCAAATCCCGCGTTGCAGTGTGGTGTGACGTGATACCTATTGGCCTATGGATAGGGACAAGAACAATCAAGGGATCACACCTGATGGGGGAGGCAACTGGGGCATCATTCTGTTGGTAAATGGTCATTTAAAACATTTTAAACATTTTGTAACTTTATTTTTATTTTTATTTTTTTGAGACAGAGCCTCAAGCTGTCACCCTGGATAGAGTGCTCTGGCATCACAGCAACCTCCAATTCCTGGGCTCAAGCGAGTCTCCTGCCTCCGCCTCCCAAGTAGCTGGGACTACAGGCGCCCACCACAACGCCTGGCCATTTTTTGGTTGCAGCTGTCATTGTTGTTTGGTGGGCCAGGGCTGGATTCGAGCCTGCCAGCTCAGGTGTACATGGCTGGCGCCTTAGCCCATTGAGCCATAGGCGCCGAGCCAGAACTGC
>CAUYRH010073908.1:0-17713 GCA_963574655.1 Perodicticus potto
GGCTCCTGTAGTCCCAGCTGCTTAGGAGGCTGAGGCTAGAGAATGCTTGAGCCTAAGAGTTTGAAGTTGCTATGAGCTATGATGCCACAGCTGTCTACCAAGGGTGACGAAGTGAGACTCTGTCTCAAAAAAAAAAAAAAAAAATCACCCATCCCCAATGCGTACAGGTCGCTAGGATCACAAACCTCCCCCCCCATTGCCCTGCTGGAGTTATGCAAACCTGGGTAGCATTATATGGTGGCCCTGGGCGATTTACTTTATGTAGAATAATAAGGAAGAGAAAGGGAGAAAAGGAAATTAGTTCACATAAACAAAGATGAACATAATAGGCAGGAAAAAGGGCGGTGCCTGTGGCTCATCGAGTAGGGCGCTGGCGCCATATACCGAAGGTGGCAGGTTCAAACCCAGCCTTGGCCCGAACTGCAAAACAGAAAAATAGCTGGGCGTTGTGGCGGGCGCCTGTAGTCCCAGCTACTCAGGAGGCTGAGGCAAGAGAATCGCCTAAGCCCAGGAGTCGGAGGTGGCTGTGAGCTGTGACGGCACGGCACTCTACCAAGGGCGATAAAGTGAGACTCTGTCTCTACAAAAAAATAAAAAATAAAGCAGGAAGAGTGTGTGGTGGTCCTTAACACTGCCATAGTTAGTATTTGTAACTTCCCCTTCCACTGTCCATATTCCCTCTGTGTTCCACCCCTGCCCCCAGTAACCCAGTCTCTACATGCTGCAGGACAGGTCCTGAGCATCCTGGGATGGGTGATGTCAGCAGTAGGGCCCCTGCCCCTGCAGGGTGCCTGGTGCCTGAGGCACTGACAAACTGCAAGCTAGCAGAGCTGGGGAGCTGGAGGAGGATGGAGAAGGGAGTGCCAGAGAGAGGTGGGCATGGTTATAGAAGTGTGCCTCAACTCCGGGGAGCCTGTGTGTTGGAACCACTCAGCACCTTGACTGTGCCAGTGGGCACACGGGTGGCAGGACCCACCCAAATGGGTCCGAGTGACACTGGGGAGATCTGAATAAGGTTGGCAGATTGTGTCAGGGTCGGCGTGGTGGTTGAGATATTGTACCATGGTTTTGAAAACTGTCACCATGGAGGGGAACTGAGCAAGGTGTGCCGAGATCTTTCTGTCTTTCTGACAACTGGGTGCCAATCTACAACTCTCTCCGTAAAGTTTGGGTGGAAGGATTCCATGTGGCAGCTCCCACGAGGGGGAGGAGTGAGTGACTGCATGCGGGGTGGAGTCAGCAGTGAAGGCTGGGGCAGGAGGGTGACTCCCCATCACCACCCAGCAGCAGGACGGCCCCTGGGAAAGGCTGACCTGGAAGCTGGGTCCACCACCAGGGAACACTGCCCAGCAACCAACAAGGTCACTGTTAGACCCCTGAAGTGGATTTTTAGTCCTTCTCTCTGTCCACGCCAACACTCCAAACCTTCCACCGCCCTATCCGCCTCCTCCAGCACTATCCGCCCAGCTCTCTTGCTTTTCCTCCTAATTCTGCCCCCTTGATTCCGCCTCACAGAGTCTTGCTGGCCAAGGCAGGATCCTCAGGGCAGGGAGAGGCAGCTGCCCCTACACTCTTCTGGGTGGTGCATGGGGGCCAGGAGGGCACCTTGGCCTCCAAAGGGCCTGACTCTGGGATCCCTCCACTCCCAGGTGGTAGGCCCTGTCCTTCTGCCAGGCCCCCTGCCTGAGGCTGACTCTGGACTCTCTCCCACCTGCCACCCACTGAGGGAGCAGGGCCTATTAAGCCTATGTTCGGAGTTGAGGGGTTTCCTCTCAGATCTGCAGGCTCTACCCCATCCTCAGGGAAGGAAGAGCTGCCCACCACCCCCAGTCTTCACGGAAGTGGAGGAGGAGCCCTTAAGTAGGCTGGACAGCCTCTGCCTCTTGCTCCACTGACAGGCCCCCCTCCACCTCTTTCTGCATTAGGTCCCTAAAAGGGACTGGGCTTGAAGCTAACCTGACAGTTGAGAAGACCCTGCCTACCCTCCATCTGCTCCCCCCAGATCAGACTTCCTGGCATGGAGGGAGAGGGGAGAGCACCATTCCTGCACTTTCCTAAAGGCCCCTCTCCCTCCTTCCATCTCTCATCCTCCCCACCCCCTCCACCGGCCTCTGAAATCCGGAGCCAGGTGCTGGGGAGCCAGGAGCTGCGCTTCAGGCTCAGGCTGAAGCCCTCCTCTTGCCACGCTCCCTGCCAGCCTCCCTGAACCCAGTGCCTTTGTACTCAGGGGAGCAAATCGCTGCCGGACTACAGCTTCCCTGCTCTGCCTTCTTTTAGGAGTTCATTCCGAGTGAATACTGCTCATCACTTTAATTCCTTAAAACATACTAAAAAATGAAAAAATAGAAAGAACCCACCCCCAACAAAGCTAGAAGTGCAGAGTGTGGCAGAGAGCAGTTCTGGTTAAGGGAGACGGGGTGGCTGGTTCAGCTTCCAAACTCTGGGGTTTGGTGTCTGCTGCTAAGAGCGGCGACCGACGGTGGTGGTGGGGTGGTCTGTCCGTAGGTCAATGCCCCTAGCAGTTCGGGTAGACAGACTGCTGGAGACTCAGTCCGGCAAGCCTGGGAGTAAGGGAGCCCGGGACCCAGGCGCGAGGGCTGGGGACGCGGGGGCACTGGGAGTAAGGCAGCCCAGGACCCAGGCTCGAGGGCTGGGGACGCGGTGCCCGGGGGCCCCGCCGCTGCCCAGGGCAGGAAGGGAGCCTGGGCGGCCGGCGCGGGCGCGCCTTGATCGCCGGTGTAGACGCAGCCGCAGCGGCGCGGCCCGGCTCCGGTGCGCGCCCGCGCGCGGCCCGGCTGTCGGGAACTCGGCGCGCTGCGCTCGCTCGCGCTTACTGGAAACGTGCTCCTGAGCGAGGACCGGCTCGGTGGCCGGGGCCGGGGCCGCCCTGGACGCGGGCCACCCCCGGGACCAGTCCCGTCGTGGGGTGCCCAGGACCTCCCTGCGCTGTGCTCCGGGCGGGGGCGGCAGGAGGGAGCGGCGCGGTTGGTGAAGCCGCGGGCGGGCAGTCAGCAGCTGCAGGGCAAACCGCCTCCCTTCCCGGTATCCTCGCGGCCACCCGGTGGAACGTGGCCCCGCGCCAGGCCCGCAGCCACGCCCCCGCCGAGGGTGCAGGTGGGCTCCGCGGCCCGGAATCCCGGAGGACCCCCTCCGTGCAGCCTCCCGACCGCCCCCCCAAATCGCGAGGTGTTCATTGGCACCTACTACAGGGTTTCCTGGGTGCAGCCCTGGAGGTGCGGGTGGGGGTGGGGCTGGGGGAGGTTTTTTCCGTTTCAGGAAAAGGTTTCAGAGCATGTGTATTTATTTATTTATAAACCCGAGGCACTTTATTACTGGGCTTATATATTATGTATCCATAAAAGTTGAAATTTAAAGATGATGAGATAAAAAATAGAAGCCCAGGGGTTGTGTTTCTTTCCACATGCCATGGACTTATTTTGCTCTTGTCCCACTTTGGAGACCAGGGTTTAGACGCCACATCCTGCCATGCCCCCCCAGGCTGGAGAAGACACCCTCACTTCCCATTTGTGTTCATGTCATCCTGCCCTTCCAGGTCCAAGGATGAGCTGTCTTCTGGTTCCTCCCCCACCTTCAGAGTCCACAGCTGGAGGGAAGCAGAAGGCAGGCCAGGGTAGTGGAGCGTGCCTGGAGATCTGGGTTCAAGTTTTGCATCTACTGGGTTCAAATCTTTCACCTCCCCAGTGACCTCAGGGTGCCCTGAGCCTCAGTTTCTTCTTCTGTAAAATGGAGGGGGAAGCATCTCCCTCCTGCAGGGCAGAGTGCCTGGTGGCTGCAGGCTGCCTGCCCTCTCCCAGCTCTGGGGCCAGGTGGGCACAGACAGGCTGAGGGATGGACAGCCCTGAGTAAACCCAAATGGCAAAGTGGTTAGGAACACACCCCAAGGGGCCAGGCAGGGTCCTGCAATGGTCATGCAGATTCAGAGAAAGAACCCATTTATCCTGGTGTCCGGCATAGATTATGGTTCCAGTAAAGGGTAGTAATTAGTAAAGCACATGTCACACAGCTGAGGGGCTGTGAGAGAGGAATGGTTCAAGGAGTTAGTAGGAGGGAAGAGTGAGGAATCAAAGAGCCAGTCAGTCAGGCAGTCAGTCAACAAACATTCACTAAGTATTGACTCTGTGCCAGGTACTGTTTTAAGCAGTGAACAACCAAGGAGCTCACTCAGCAGCCTGGGATCCTTTGCAGCCCAGGTTGTCCCTCTCAGGGGTGGATGCTGAATCTGAGGAGTGTTGGAGTCATCTTCAGGCCAGGGCTGAGGGGCCCTTGGGAGAGTGAGGGGGAGGCCCAGGCCCAGAGCCAGGCAGCCACCCCCAGGTGTGGTCCCCCCTGGGCGGAGAGTGACTCAGGCCCCGCCCAGCCTCCCCACTGCCTGGGTTTGGTTTGTTTAAGAACAAATTAGTCACAGAGCAGGCAGCTTTCCCGAAAATAAAATGAGAATCCCCAGGAAACAGGGAAAATTGAAGGCAGGAGAGTGAGTCAGCACGTGCTGCCCCCAGGGCTTCACTTTCCAATTTCCAAAGTCTGTGCCGCCCACCCTCCCGCTGGGCCTCTCTCCTCTTTTACTGTCCTTCATCGCCCTCCATCCTCACCTGCCCACACGCACTCATCCCTCTCTCCAAGTGTGAGGTCATTCATGCCCGTGGTATTTCCAGGGCCTTTCCTCCTTGGGAGAGGACGAGTTAAGGGATGTGGCTGGGCGACAGGCAACAGTTAGTGCCCTGCACCTCAGTCGGTCCTCTGGGATTGGCTGAGCTGGGCCCCCCCGCAACCAATGAAGTTGGGGACTTACTCTGAGCTCTCAGCCTCCATCTCCAGCAGGTCAGGCAGGACAAGGGAGTTGTGGGAAGCATTTCTCACCCTGCAACCCCTCCCTGGCCCAGACCAGGCGTGAAGGGGAATTTGAGAGACAAGCTCATTTTGTCCCCTCCCTAGCCTCCTGTGGGTCAGCAGAGAAGGTTCCAGGCTGCAGGAGGGAGATGGTGTGGGGGAGCTAGGCACCTCTGGGGTCCCCCTGGCCAGAGCCAGTGAAACCCCCTCCCATCTGGATGGGACCCTGAGGCTTGGGGCACCCAAGGCCCTTTGGTTCTTTCCTCTGTCTCCTTCACCCTCCTCTCTCCTGGGGACTCCCTGGCCACTCACCTCCCAGACCCCTCAGGCGCCAGGGGAGACAGCCACATTCCTGGGCCACGGGGCTGGGCTGGGGTCCCTTGTCTCTCCGGTCAGTGTCCAATCTCTGTCTGCAGCTCTCAATGAATAATTTAGTTGTTCGAATTACAGTAAAAAGCTATTTAGCTTCCCTTCCCAAATCGTTAAGAGCTGATACAAGACGTCTTGGTTCCTTCTAAGGAAAGTCCCTTTCCCAGTGAAACTGAGCCTTGTGGGCTGGGATTTCTCCCCTGCCGCTCCCCCATCATTAACTAATATCCAATAGTAATAGGCAATTGGGTTTTTTCTAAAGCTCGGCTATGGAAAGTGAAGCCTTAGCTGGCTGCTGGTACTGGGGAGCAGAAAAGTGTAACTGACCTGAGGGGTTGTATTGAGGTGCTGCTCTGGAAAGAGAGTTTCTGGCAGCTAATGGTGACCCCAAGTTATAATCTTGGGGTGAAATTGACCCGACAGCGCAAGAGTGTGTGTGCTATGAGTGTGGGCGTGTAGGTGTCATGTCTGGGAGAATATGAATGGGCATGTGCATGTGTGTGGCTGTGCGTATGTGCACACGTATGTGCATGGAGTGAGAATGTGTGAACACGCTTCCACGTGTGAGTATGAGTGCATGCATGTGTGCACGTTTGTGTGTGTGTGTTTATCAGAGCACAGGTGCCTTGGACCAGGTAGAGACTTGGCAGAGCCGGCCGGCGCATGTGTTCTCAGAGCTGGGAGCGTTGGGGTGGAGATTCAGGGTGGAGCTGGGCTTGGGATCCCGGTGGTGACTTACAGGCATTGAGGGGAGGAGCTTTAGGAAGTTAGGAGAGAGGGAGGGCGAGGAGGGAGAGGGCCGGGGCGGGACCTTGGCTGGTAGAGGCAATGCGGAGGGAGGCCACGTACGGGACTTGAGCACTCTGGATGTTTAGATCCAGGATGGTGGGAGGTGGGTGTGGGAGCCAAGTTAGCCATGGCTACCAGAGGAGGAGGTTAGAGACTAGGCCGGGAGCCTTGAGCCTCTGGAGGGAGGCCTCCCAGCACCTGGGGAGGTCCCCGCAGCCTGGGCCGGGAAGGAGGAAGGGGGAGGGCTTGGGGGCTGAGATTCAGGTCCTGCACCCAACAGCAGTGGTGCTAGGAGGCCAGAGGGAGGCAGGGGGAGCCCCCCCGCAGTCTTGGCTGGCAGGAGACTCCAGCAAGCCCTCCAGCCTGTCCCCTGATAGCTGAGGGAGGGAGGGACTTTTTGTCACACCTGCACCTGTGCCTGATTCTCTGACTTCACACCTCAGCCAGCCCAGCTGGCCTCCCAGCACCCACCCAGATGCCTTCCCTGTCTGTCTATCTTCTGGACAGGGACACCCAGCAAGTGAGCAAACAGCCACAAAGGCCTGAGAGGGTGAGAGTGGAGACTATCTCACTCCCTTTCTCCTCCACTTGGAAATTGCACCCCACCTTTGGGGAGTCTGGAGGTGCCAGAGGCTCTAGAAATCCTTTGATTGGTCCCACATAGCCCAGGGGTGGCCTGGGGGGCCCAGTCCTTAGGGCACTGCGCACAGACATAGGGACCTCAGAGAAGAATGGGAAGCAGCCCCAGCCCTCAGTGTGCAGGTTGGGGGGGAACATCCCGTAGAGTCCATGTCTCCTTTCCAGTCTTGAAAAGAACCCCAGCCTGACCACTGACCAGGGAGGAAACCACCCTGCGGAGTCCACATCTCCTCTCCAGTCTCAAAAAAGGCCCCAGCCTGACCACTGACCAGTGGAGAGCCCCCCAAACCCCCAGCATGTTGGGACAGCTGTGTATCCCGATTTCCACCCTATAAATACCCAGGTGTCCCCTGAAAGCTCTCTGGCTCTTCATCCTACTTGGCAGCAGCTCCTCCCGCTCCCAGCAGGCCATGTGGGGCCCAGCTGTGACCTCAGTGCCCCTTGGCTAGATGTGGGCCTGCTCCAGGCTCCCCTGGGGACTGCCCTCCATCTGCTATGTCACAGGGCAGAACAGAGGTGGAGGGAGAACCCCAGGGACAGCAGCCCCTAGTAACCTTTTCATCCTCCCATCTCCAAAGCCCTAGTCCTCAGCCCCCAGGCCTGTCTTGGCTTCTTGGGGGAAGGAAGGGATGGTCAGCCCCACAGAAGAGAGGAGGGAATTCACCCAGTGTCACTGGACAGAGCAGAAATGTGCTGCTCTCCAAACCTCCCCTGCCCTGCCCATGCTCCTGGCTTCCCGATCAGGTAGGGGAGTGCGAACACTTGCTCCTTCCTGTGCCCTCCACTCCTCTACCTTTGCCTGAGAGGCTCCTGCAAGGTGGCACCTGACTGGTGGCAACGAGACAGAGCCCACCCACCCTTGACTTCTGTCCTCTCCTGGGTGGGAATCACAAGGACCGTCCCTGGTACCAAGACAAGGTGGCTGCTGCAGCCTGCTCCCTGCTCACTCCTAACACTCCCCAGCTTGCTCCCAACACACCCCTTCTCCAGCTCTCTGCTCCCACTATGGTAGGCTTTGGCTGATGCCCAGGAAGTTCCACTGTCTCTTGTCCACTGGCCTCTCTGCATGTGCTTCCTTGAGGCCAGAGGGGCAGCAAACTTTTTCTGAAAAGGGCTAAGTAATAAATATTTCAGTCTCTGCTTAGTGAGAAGGCAGCCATGTGGCTGGTTCCAATAGCACACTACTTATAGACACTGAAAACTTGAGTTTCATGTAAGCTGCACATTATGAAATATTCTTTTTCTTTGGATTTGTTTTCCAACCATTTAAAAATGTAAAAATCATTCTTTGTTCATAAGAAGAACAAAAAAAAAACAGGCAGCAGGCTAGGTTTGGCCTGTGGGTAGGGGCTGGCTGACCCCTGTTCTGGGCCCCAGGGTAAACTCCTCCTCCAACCAGGTGAGCACCTGGCCAGGACGTCCACACGTGGTAACCTCAACCTCTTTCCCACAAGGTCGTGCTCAGTCACTGTAGTTTATGTTTCCTACACATACGCTGTCTCTTTTGCTCTTCACAACACCTGAGTAAAGCATAACTATGATCCCCATTTTGCAGACAGGGTTCGCTGTGGCCCAGAGAGTTTAAGTAACAGTGCCCAATATTACCCAGTGAGCTGAGGCAGAGGCAGGAATTGAGCTGCATGCTGTTTCCTGGGCTTTTGGGCAGTAAGGTCTCTGTTGAGATGAGGATGGGGGACTCAGCTGCTCCAGGGGTTGCCAGGGGTCAGAGGAGCTCAGCCTGCCTTCTATCCTTGGTCGCAGGCTTGCTTGGGAGCTGATGGCTGCTCCCATTGGCCTCTGTGGAGTGGTGTGTTTTGTGAGTCATTTCTAGGGCTGAGTTAGGATGCCTGGTCTTTGGAGTCCTGCCTTCTCAGCAATCCCAGCCCCAGGGTGAGAGACAGTGAACCTGCCCCTGGGTCTGTAGTCAGCAGCCCAGCTATCCCGGACATTCCTTCCAAGCCCCCTGCCTCCAGCTGCCCACTGGTCCCTGTGCCCTCCCTCAGCCCTGCTCCACTCAGCTGCCAGCCCCTCTTTCTCTACCAAGTGGTCCTATCAGCCCAAGTCAGAGGAGATGGCCCCTGACACCTCCCTGCTCCCAGCCTCAGCCTGGGAGTTGAGGCACACTCCTGGGGGGAAGGGGGGCACACTCCAGGGGCTAGATCAACACGGTCCCATGGTTCCGCTATGGTCTTTCCACCATGGGGCCTCTTGGGAGATTTCTGAGCCTGGGGGTGTGGGCAGACCCCTCCTTTGGCCTAGAGGCAGTGACCTCAGGACACTGCCCATGGTCACTCAGCCCATCACTCTCTCTAGCTCTTTCCCACAGAACATCCTGGCTTCAAGGATTCCCATTACCCGGCCAGAGGTCATCAGAAGTCCCCCCCTTTCCCAGCCCCTGGAGGGAGGCAGGAGGGACAGTAGCTCATCTCCCTGAGCTGTTAGGAGCTCAGGGTTCTGGTGAGGGGGACAAGAGAAGTCACAGGGCAGCATGATCCCACAGTGGACATCATGGCCTCGGGGTGATGGAGTGACGATGTCACCAACATCAGAGGCCACCAGCTCTCATCCAGGGGATTGAGGGGACAGTGTCCAGCTGGCCGCTGGGGGAGTGAGCAGGAATCCCAAGGACCAGAGATGGTTCTTTATGGGTGCCCAGAGCCCTCCCTCTCTCCCTTCCCCTGTCTGCAGCCAGACAACGAATGTGGCCTTGCTGGGTCCCTCCTGGGGGCCTCACTGTGCTGCCAACTCTGGTACTGGTCACGCTCAGAGCTGTCTGCCAACTGTTACCAGCAGGGTGGGGACCCATTTCCAAGGCTAGGGGTAGAGGCGACTATGGAACATGGAGAAGCAAAGAAGACGGGAAGGGGAGAGAGAGAAAGGGCGAGAGGGAGGATGGGTGGAAGGGCACAAAGACAGGGGAAAGGGGAAAATAAAGAGGAAGGGTTAGGGGAGGATGGGATGGGGACAGGGAGGAGAAGGGGCCAGGAATAACCCAGACTTTGAGGGGAAGCCAGGCTGAGAGGCCCCTGGTGTGTATTTGCTTATTTATTTGCTCTTCACGGTATTTACTGCCTTCCCACGTGTTCTTACTTATCTCCTTGCCACCTCCCTGGCTCTGGCCCCAGGTCCAGTTGGGACTGGCAGCCCTGTGCCGGCAGGCCTAGTTGCCTTGGCAACGCCCCTTTGTTAGGCACCAGTGTCTGAAAATGTCACGCTGTTTTCTGTGGGTCCGACCTGGCTCCCTCCCTTCTTCCCCTTCTCCTTTTTCAATTCCAGTTGCTGCTGCCCAAGTTGCAAACTTCCTCTGTCTCCATGGGGATGGAGGAGGGCTGTCTCTCTTTTTCCGTCCCAAACATCTGTCTCTATAAACAGTGGTGTGTGCAGCACCTCCTCCTTCTGGTCGCGGGCTTTGGGGAGGAAGTGCTTTGTTTATCTGGAGGGGGTCGGCTTCCTTGCTCCTCTCAGCTCCTCTGGCTCCCCACTGCTGAATGGCTGCAGCCTGGGACTCTGGGAGCCCCGGGGCAGGCGCAGGCGTGGGCTGTGCTGGCTGCTCCTCTGGGGCTGGCACCCCATGGGGAAGGCAATGGCTCTGCTCTGTAGTCTGGTAGATAGATTATTAACCTCTCTGAGCTTCTGTTAATGCTCAGTGAAGTGGGGATTCTAATAGTGCCTCTCTGGAAGATTTGTCCAGACGACAATGAGACGGCCCACCCAGAGTCGAATGAATGCGATGGGTCTTCTCACCGCTCTCACCAAAACACTCCTGTATTTCCCGCTCTTGGAGATTCTTCGGGCAAAATACTACTATGAACAGCTCCATTTAGGAGAATGTTCCAACTCAGAGAGGTTAACTGGCCCAGGGCTTGCAGGAATTTGGCAGCAGAGACAGAATTCCTCCCAGGAAGCAAGCCCAGGCATTTTCTAATCCCTGAGGACCCCTGTTGGAACCCCAAGCCCTCCATTTGCAAACTGAAGAGTTTGGATTAGGTGACATCCTTCCCAGCTTAAAACTTCTTTGATTTATTTCAGGGAAGAGGGTGGGGCAAGCTAAGAAGTTGGTGGAGTTTCGCTGGGAGCCAGGGACAGGGACTCCCCTCTCGCTCTCGGATGACTCAGACCTGATTTGCCTGCTGGTGGAGCTGGGCCACGGGAATAGCCAGTCTGGGCCCCGAGTTGGCCATGGCAGAGAGCCTGCCCTAGGCCCACCTGGCCAAGGTGCCAGCATCATGCCCAGGGCCTCCACTATACCTAACTCCCAAGTCCACATCCAGCACCTTTTCCTGTGTCCACAGTCCCTGTGTGGCTCAAAGAAATAGATCAATTACCCCGTTTCTGGAAGGTCACAGGCAAGATTTTACGAACAGCCAAATTAATGTCTGAGTTAGGGTTTTGGCTTTGGAGCAAGGAGAACTGACTTTAAATCAACTCTACCAGTGCTGGCTGAACTTGGGTGGGTTAATCTCCCTGAGACTTGGTTACACCATCTATGAAATGAGTAGCAGAATAATGGTATCTCCGCAGGTGATGCCTACAAAGTGCTTTGGGTTTGCATGGGGAGTGGTTCTAGGAACAAGAAGGTATGACTGTCATGATTGTTTGGTTGGCTCCCGCAGGCAGGAGGCTATGCTCATAACAGCCAGACCCCTAGGGATATGTGGGCTCCATGCTGTGTGCAAGGATAGCCTGAGGTGAGCAAAGCTGTGGGGCAAGGACCGAACTTCCCTCTCTAGCCCAGTCCCTCTCTGCACATGGGGATACCAATGAGCTACCTCAAAGGTGCATGGGGTGTGACCTCCCTTCACCTGCACCCACCACCAGCAGGAGAGGGTGGCAGGTTTGCCCTATAAGGGTAGGAAACTGGTGCCTGAGAACATGTGCCTAGAATGCAGGAGGCTGGACCTCCTGGGAGCCTATGCTCCAAGCCCACGGCACACACCTCCTCCCATCAGATTGATTTACCAACATGAATTGAAAGATAAAATGGGCTCAGCTCCTGTAGCTCAGCGGTAGGGTGCCAGCCACATACACTAGAGCTTGCGGGTTCATATCCAGCCCAGGCCTGCTAAACAACAATGACAACTACAACCAAAAAATAGCCAGGCATTGTGGTGGGCACCTGTAGTCTCAGGTACTTGGGAGACTGAGGCAAGAGAACCCCTTAAGCCCAGGAATTTGAGGTTGCTGTGAGCGACAAAGTGAGACTGTCTCAAAAAAAAAAAAAAGATAAAACGATTAAGAACTTGAAGGTGGGCTCGGCGCCTGTGGCTCAACAGGCTAAGGCGCCAGCCATGTACACCTGAGTTGGTGGGTTCGAATCCCGCCCGGGCTCGTCAAACAACAATGATGGCTACAACCAAAAAATGGCAAGGCATTGTGGAGGGCACCTGTAGTCCCAGCTTCTTGGGAGGCAGAGGCAAGAGACTCACTTGAGCCCAGGAGTTGGAGGTTGCTGTGAGCTGTGATGTAACAGCACTCTACCCAGGGTGACAGCTTGAGGCTCTGTCTCAAAAAAAAAAAAAAAAAAAGAACTTGAAGGTGACTGCAGAACATAAAACTCCAAGCACAAGGCCACCATCTTAGTGTGGGGGCCCTATGTGGCAGTATCTAATATGACTGACTGCTGTCTCCTGGATGTCTTTCTGTCTTTCTTTCTTTTTTTTTTTTTGTAGAGACAGAGTCTCACTTTATCACCCTCGGTAGAGTGCCGTGGCATCACACAGCTCACAGCAACCTCCAACTCCTGGGCTTAGGCGATTCTCTTGCCTCAGCCTCCCAAGTAGCTGGGACTACAGGCGCCCACCACAACACCCAGCTATTTTTCTGTTTTGCAGTTCGGCCGAGGCCAGGTTTGAACCCGCCACCTTTGGTATATGGGACCGGCGCCCTACTCCTTTGAGCCACAGGAGCCACCCTGGGATGTCTTTCAATAGGTGGAATAAACTGGATTTGAAGACAGGTGCCAGGAGGGAGGCAGAATTCACTCATAGCTCCCATCCCCTGTTAGTCCAAGTTCACCTTACAGAGCATTAACATGCCAGCCCTCACTGATGCTAAGTCATCTCAGGCTCCGTGGCAGCAGTAGGCACCCACAGGGCTGGCCCTACGAACAGGTAAGGTCATAGGTGCCACATAAAAGTGTTTATTGTGGGCTCGGCGCCTGTAGCACAGTGGTTACGGTGCCAGACACATACACTGAGGCTGGCAGGTTCAAACTCAGCCCAGGCCTGCTGAAACAACAATGACAACTGCAACAAAAAATAGCCGGCTGTTGTGTGGGTGCCTGTGGTCTCAGCTACTCAGGAGGCTGAGGCAAGAGAACTGCTTAAGCCCAAGAGTTGGAGGTTGCTGTGAGCTGTGACACCATAGCACCCTTTTGTGAGGGCAACATAGTGAGACTCTGTCCAAAATAAAAAAGTGTGCACCTGTAGTCCCAGCTACTTGGGAGGCTGAGGCAAGAGAATCACCTAAGCCCAGGAGTTGGAGGTTGCTGTGATCTATGACACCACAGCACTCTTCTGAGGGAGATAAAGTGAGACTCAGTCTCTACAAAAAAAAGCGTCTATCGTGATACGCCTTTCCTGGAGTTGATCATTGTACTGTGACTCTGTAAGGAAACGGCCTCGTTTTAGGACACTCACCCTGCAGTACTTTGGGGATAAAGAGGCATTATGTTGTGACTTACACATACACTCAAATGTCTAAGGAAAGAAACGGGGAGGGGAGAGATCAGGCAAATGTGGTCAAATGCTCACATTTGGGGAATCTGAGTGAAGGGCATCCGGGAATTCTTTGCAGTATTTTTGCAACATTTTTGTAAGCCTGAAATTATTTCAAAAGAAAAAGTTGGGTTTTCTGTTTTGTTTCTAAGGATATGCCACAACCATCCTTGCTGGGGGGAATACCAGCAAAGAGCCCTACTGCTGGCGGGGACCTCAGTGCTGGGAGAAGGAGCAGGGTCACTGTGCTACCAGGCGCCCCCCAAACTCAGTGGCCACCATCAGGCTCCAGCTTTCCGGCCTTGCGGCCAGTCTTTCCCTTTGGGGGGCCGGTGACTCAGCCACAGGTTCCATGTGGCAGGAAGTGGGCACAGTGACTCATGGGGTGACTGGGCGCTCTCCCTCTTGGAGGCCGGGATAGCAGCTGAGGCCCCAGGCCAGAGAGGGCCCTTGAGAGAGGAGGGTGCGCACCCCACAGTAGTCAGCCCAGGGAGTCCTGCTCTGGACCACTTGGGCCAGCAAAATCTGCCCTCTGCCAGCTCTGCCCACGGCCTGCAGAGTTTTCCAGAGTGCTGGACACTCCTTAAGAATTCCCCCTGTCTGCAAAGCTGGCAACCACTGCCAAGGTCTCTGACCCTGCTGGCTGCCCCCAGCCATGTGCCCTCAGCAGAGGCCTTGTCAGCACTCAGCAATCTTGCAAACGGCCCTCCTGCCTGGGTCCCCTGGGGCCCAGGCCTCTGCCAGCCTGTTTAGGCTTAAGCCCCAGCGCATTTCCTCACTGGCCTTAAGGGTCAGTGCTGCAGACCTGTCTGCTATCTCATCAGGTGGTTTGAAATCGACACCTTCAATAGTGAGTGAGTGAGTGAATGCTGCTTTGGGGAAGAAACTGTGTCCTTTCCCCAAGATGTCCTGACCTCCTCAGCCTTTCTTCTTTGGTCTCCAGGAGCACACAGAGCCGTTAAAGTACGCTCACATTTGTTGCAGGAATAACCTAGGGTTTGTACATCCACTGTTTCCTTTATTCTCACAACAGAGAGGGAAACTGAGGCTCAGAGAGGTTAAGGACCTTGCCTGAGGCCACACAGCACCAAGTGGTAGAATCTGCATCTGAATTCAGGCTTTCCTGACTCCAAAGTCTGACGACCTATCCTATCTCATGATGGCCACGGCACACATCGCCACACATTGTCCCTTATTGTTGGCAGAGGTTTGCCTGCTGGATGGCAAACCCAGCGGCTCAACTGGCGGGGGTGGGGTGGGGGGTGGTGGTGCGGGAGTGGCTTCTTTGTTTTCCAAAGCTTCTCAGCCTGCAGCCACTGACATATCACGGGTGTTCAGAGGCAACTCACAGGTGGACTGGGCGTCCAAACCTGCCAATGGGGCTCGGGGCACAGCTTCAGCCCTCCAGAGCAAACCCTGTTCCCTCCCAGCGGAGTCCCTGCCCCTGTCTCTCACCCCCGCGGCCCCCTATCAGGGACCTGCTGCTTGCAAATCCTTCCCTAGGCAGCCAGGTGCCACTCCACCTCCCCTGCCTCCCTCCCTTTTCCTGATGTGTTCTCAGCTTTCCCTCTGCGGGGTTCCCACCGTCCCTCTTTTCAGTGCCCCTCTGCTCCCTCTGAGCTGTCTGCAGACTATTTCCGCTAGAGCTATCCTTCCTCTCAGCCAGCGCTGGGTCTACCCCAGCCCCAGGCACAAGTGGGACAAAGGGTGGCTGCTCTCCTGGGTCACATCCCACTTTCTCTGTGCAAACACAGACTCAGGGCAGGTCCTGCCAAGGAGGGGTCCCGGCTGTTCTAGTCCAGCTTCCCCAGCACTGCCTCCCATGCAGCGTCTTGCTCCTGTGTAGATGGAAGAGTGACTCCTCATTCCTGGGCTGTGTGACCAGGCAGTTTGTACTCAGGCTTTTTGGAGGGCTGGAAGAGATGGTGCTCTGAGATCGTGGTGCCGAGGGGGCTCTCAGTGCATCATGCTGTTCCTTTCCTTCATTGTATTAAGTTGAAATCTGCCTCTTGGAAACTGCCTTCCCCTTGTTCTGTCATTGGAGGGAAGCCATCTCCCTGACCAGCTGACTATCCACTGGTGGTCACCTAGCTGGTGAATGCCATCATGCCATCTCGTCTCTTCCCCCAGGTAAATATCTCGGGTTCCATCAACTGTTCCTCTTGGATATGAACCTCAGACCCCTCCCCGCCTTTCTGTCCTCCTCCTGGACACCCACTATGGCCACAAAGGGCTGGAGACCACTTCATCACTCCATCCAGATGAGGACCAGTGTCGTGATGGCTTTTGTCCCATGGCGTCTGAATTGCAACTCATCTGCAGTCAGCTAACACTGAGTGTCTGGGATATCTTAGTCACCTGATTGCTGGACTCTGTATTCAGTCCTGCTTAATTTTTTTTTTTTTTTTTTGAGACAGAGCCTCAAGCTGTCACCCTGGATAGAGTGCTGTGGCATCACAGCTCACAGCAACCTCCAATTCCTGGGCTCAAGCAAGTCTCTTGCCTCCGCCTCCCAAGTAGCTGGGACTATAGGTGCCCGCCACAACACCTGGCCATTTATTTTTTGGTTGCAGCCGTCATTGTTGTTTGGCGGGCCCAGGCTGGATTCGAACCCGCTAGCTCAGGTGTACATGGCTGGTGCCTTAGCCCGTTGAGCCACAGGTGCCGAGCCAATCCTGCTTAATTTCATCTGTGTCACTGAACCCATTGTTCTAGCCTGCCATGAACTGGGGGTTCCCTCCCCAGTTGTGTTTATCGGATCACAGGCGTTCCTGGTCTTTGTTCATGTCATTGGCAAATGTGTTGACCTGGCCATGGTCAAGGTCAGGGAGCTGCATTTGTATCTAGAGACTCACCTCCAGGCGAGCACTGTTCACTTACCAATAGCATTTTTTGTTTGTTTGTTTTGAGGCAGAGTCTCACTTTGTCACCCTTGGTAGAGTGCTGTGGCATCATAGCTCACAATGACCTCAAATTCTTGGGCTCAGTTTTCATTTTTTTGTTTTATTTATTCATTCTTTGAGACAGAGTTTCACTACATCACCCTTGGTAGAGAACTGTGGTATCACAGCTCACAGCAACCTCCAACTCTTGGGCTTCAGCGATTGTCTTGTCTCAGCCTGCCAAGTAGCTGGGACTATAGGTGCCTGCCGCAACACCCAGCTACTGGTTTTTTTTTTTTTTTTTTTTTTTGAGACAGAGCCTCAAGCTGTTGTCCTGAGTAGAGTGCCATGGTATCACAGCTCACAGCAACCTCCAGCACTTAGGCTTAGGCGATTCTCTTGCCTCAGCCTCCCAAGTAGCTGGGACTACAGTCACCCCCCACAACACACGGCTATTTTTTGGTTGCAGCTGTCATCGTTGTTTGGCAGGCCCCGGCTGGATTCAAACCTGCCAGCTCAGGCATATGTGGCTGGCGCCTTAGCCGCTTGAGCCATAGGCGCCGAGCCAGCCCAGCTACTTTTTGTTGCAGTTGCCACTGCTGTTTTAGCTGGCTGGGGCCAGGTTCGAACCCGCCACCTTCAGTATATGGGGCTGACGCCCTACCTACTTAGCCACAAGCGCCGCCCCTAATTTTTTAAATTAAACTATATTTGTAGAGATGGGGGTCTTGCTTTGCTGCTCTATTCACAAACTCCTGCCTCCCACAATGCTGGGATTGTAGGTATGAGCCACCACTGCCTCTGGCTCTGTTCTGTTTTTAAGGTTATTTTTTTCTATGTCTTGTATACAACTATCACAGAATGTTAAACGTTTTTACAGAATCAAGGTATGCTATATCGATAGCATTTCTAAGATCTGACCATCTTATCAAAGCACAAAGGAGGCCAGGAGAGGTGGCTCATGCCTGTAATCCTAGCATTGTGGGAAGCCAAGGTGGGAGGATTGCTTGAGGCCAGGAGTTCAAGACCAGCCTGAGCAATAGCAAGACCCTGTCTCTACTAAAAACAGAAAAATCAGCTGGGCATGGTGGCACCTGTAATTCCAGCTACTAGAGAGTCTGAGACAGGACTATTGCTTGAACCCAGGAGTTTGAAGTCTCACATTGTAGTCAGGACAACCAGAGTGAGACTATATCTCAAGAAGAAGAAGAAAGAAGTTACTTTATCCAGAGTTGCAAATAGTAAAGTTTTTTTTACACTTGCAAAAATAAAGTCTATATTTCTGTATTCATTTCACCAAAATCCTAAAATACAGATACATTAATATTAAAAAGAATTGGGCAGCACTTGTGGTTCAGTGAGTAGGGTGCCAGCCCCATATACCGAGGGTGGCAAGTTAAAACCCAGCCCCAGCCAAACTGCAACAAAAAATAGCCAGGCCTTGTGGCAGGTGCCTGTAGTCCCAGCTAC
>CAUYRH010073909.1:0-14872 GCA_963574655.1 Perodicticus potto
CATACTATGTCATTTTTTTCACTTGACTTGAAAGGAAGTTTATAACTCTTGCTGCGTCTCTAATAAATAAATCCTCCTTAACTCTTATTTATTTTTTTCTGTCTCTTGATGTGACATTGAAATCCATTAAAATTTAGCTGGACTTTAGGTCTTTGAAAGGTAAAATGAACACTGTACATAACTTTATGCACAATAAATATTAATCACAAGTCAGTATAATACATTAAAATTATTCATTTTTGAATGGTATTATCTGTGACATTCAAAAATAATCTTGTCGATAAAATGATTTAGTAAGGTATAATCAAGTATATATCATGATTTAGTGCATATTGTCTTCAGTATTACGAAGGCATTTGGTTAAGTGATAATGTATTTTTCACTCATACCCACAATTTTTCTTAGAGGTTCTTAAAAGCATAGGTAATATTCCAACTCGATAATTGAACATGGTAAGTGTTTCAGCTCTAAAATTGAATAATGATCTCAATATTCACAGTTCAAAAACTACTCCCAGTTTCATATATACAATATTCCATACTTTTCAGGCTAAAATTTATTGTCCCAAATCTCTGTAGAAACAATGCAATCATTCATTCTTTCTTTCATTCAAGGCACTCTGTTCATTCTTAGAGATTTAGGGTTAAACAAGTTAGACATTGTCGTAGTCTTGAATAACTAGTTCTTCGGCCAGCATGGTGGCTCACAGTTGTGATCCTTATTCTCTGGGAGGCTGAGTAGAAGAATCCCTTGAGATCAGGTGTTGGAGACCAGCTCGAGCAAGAATGAGACTTCATCTCTACTACAAATATTTTAAAATTAGCCATACATCTAATAGGTAACTACTCGGGAGACTGAGGCAGGAGGATCACCAGGAATTTGAGGCTACTGTGAGCTAGGCTGCTGCCATGGCAATATAGCCTATGCAACATGGTAAGATGGTGTCTAAAAAAAAAAAAAATAACTCGTTATACTAAAACAAGGAATGTATTTTTTATTTATTTACATTAGCTAAACTGTTCAGCACTATTGTATAGCTTCAAATAAGCAGAGGTATGTCTTTCCTTTACACATTTCTTGGATAAATATATTCTTCAAGTAGTAGCACGGTATTTGTGCATTAAATTTGTTGCATCACTTTTCTACATCATTGCAACAACTGTAACACAAATAGTGTTCACTATATAAAACAATAATAATGTAATATGAGTTTCGTCAACAAATATACGTACATATACATACTTTTTTATGTATTTGCATGTATCCATATGTATATCTATCTCTATATATCTGTATACGTATCTGTATGCATCTATATATGCATCTATATGCATGTATAGATGTATATAGATATATGTATCTATATATATTTATATATCTATATGTATGCTATATAGATACATATATCTATATATATATGCTTTTTATATATAAGTTTGTTTGCACTTTTATCTATTTTTTCATTTCTGCTTTTTTATTTTTATCTTCTTGTTGTTCTTAATATATTTTTCTCTTTTTTTCTTTTTTGCTCCTTTGTTGATTAGTTGCTGAAGTTGCTGATTGTTGGTTATTAGAGCTTTTTTTTATTTTGTATTGATGTGTTTTAGTTTGTGCTAATTTGTTTAATTGGTTCTTTTCTTAACTTCTCTTTTTACTTTTGTAAAGAGCAGGAGACCCAGTATTTTTTGGTTATAGTACTACAGCTTCATTTATTCTTTGTCCTTATTGCACTCCTCTACATTCTCTCTTTGAAAAGAGACTCTTCTACTTTTCTAATCTGTTCCACACAAATTGCTTCAGCAACTAATAAGATAAGCTGAGATATCTCCTCCCTCTTTTTGTCTTTCTCCTTTGTTTCTTTACCCCACTTCCCTCTTTCTTATTTATTTATTTTTTCTTTTTTAAGACAGAGTCTCACTTTGACAACCTTGGTAGAATGTCGTGGCATCATAGCTTGCAGCAACCTCAAATTCTTGGACTTAAGTGATTCTCTTGACTTAGCCTCTCAAGTAACTGGTAAAGGCACCCACCACAATGTCTGTCTATTTTTAGAGACAGAGTCTCGCTCTGGCTCAGGCTGGTCTCAAACCCATTAGCTCAGGCAATCCACCCTCCTCAGCCTCCCAGAGTTCTAAAATTACAGGCATGAACCACCACACCTAGCCCTCTCTTTCCTTCATTTGATACAACAATACTTTTAATTTCCTCTATCTATTCTTATTTTATTATTAATTCTTTTATATTCTTTATTTTGTGTTTTCTTATTTTACTGAGAGCACGGTGACACAGCTGTGGTCTGGCAGGTAGGCTATAGCAGTGGTCTGTTTCAAAGTTGCTAAGAGACCTTTCTAGTTTTGGCTCTAGGAAGAAAGTTTTGGCACAATCACACTGCAGAATTTTTTATTTCATTTTCATCCCTACTTAATTTTTCCCTTTTGGATTTTGTTTTTTCTCTTTTTCTTCTCTTCCTACTTTTGCAAGAGGAAGAGTTTGGCTCTTCTCAGCCTGGTGAGAAGTGCCTGATTTCAAGGAACCCACCCAGCTCAGCACCTCAAAATCATTGAGTAATAGGCATAGCCTTTGCACTATGCTGATCAATACCTTTCTGCCATCACTCATCCTGGCAAGTAGGCTATAGCAGTGGTCTGTTTCAAAGAAGCTAAGAGACCTTTCTAGTTTTGGCTCTAGGAAGAAAGTTTAGGCACAATCACACTGTAGAAGTTTTCTATTTCATTTTCATCCCTTCTTCTTTTACATTCATTTGTCATTTGAAGCCTAATGACATAGATTGCCCTTCTACTTCCATTTAAAATTTTTCATTTATCAGTGTAGAATATTTTCTTCATTTGTTTATTTTGTTAGGGTTTTTTGTGGGAAGGAGAGGTAGTAGATTATTAAGGTACATGCTACTTATGTTTGCCTTTTATAATTAAAAATAGTAAATTTTTAAATACAATTACAATATAATTGTTTGTATATTAGTTTGCAAATATACAAACTAAATGAGGTAAAAGTGTTATTTCTTCAAAATACATATAACCCCAATTCAGAAATTAATATTCAGAATTATTTTATTTATAAACATTTGAAGAAAACTATGACTAAAAAAAGTAAAATCAACAAAATATTTTAAATTATGTCATCATTGTTTATGTAAAGGAATTATATTTTGCCTCAATTATGGAAGAGGTCTAAGACATAGAGAAGAATTGTGTGACAGATTATACGCATATAATATTAGGACCAATGTGTATTGATGATGCAAGGCACCATAGTGCCTTACTGGTGTTAAGGTTAGCCTAAAGCTACCTCCAAATTTACTCGAAAGATTTCTTTGTACATAGTGAACTGTAATCTAACCAGACATGTAAATGGCCTATAACCTATTCTTGGGCCAAACACTGAGTTTCAGCCAATGTCTAACTGTTCAAACAGTGCTCAAGGAAAACACTAAGCTGTAAGCAATCTGGCTATTTCTGTTCCTCACTTCCTTTTTCTGTTTATAAATGTTCAACCACACAACAGCACTGCAGTCTCTTTGAATATATTCTGGTGAATTGTTCTTTGCTCAGTTAAGCTCTGCTAAATTTAATTTGTATAACAATGTGAGGAAGAAATCCTCAGGACCCTGACAAAAAGTACGGCTATTTGGGAAGCTGACAGAGAAAGAAAACAGATTAGGAACCAAATGATTGCAGCAAACCCTTCCCTTTCTCCTATAAATCCTCATGACATTGACAGTTTTATAGCCATCCTAGGAGGACAGCTAATTATAGAAATCAGGTCAGAGACCAAATGGCCTGGTCAGATCAAACCTTTCCCAACCCTCCTGAAATGGTTTAAGGAGGTGTTCCTGAAAAGCATCAGAATCTCCTATCCTGGTCCTGGCTGACACTAGAGAAAAGGCCTTCATGCAAGATTAACACTTTTGTGGAAGGCAATAATTCTAAAATCAGTTTTGGACATATCATCATTCACTCTGAAAGAAAGGGGACTTCCCTCACCTCTCATGACCCCTTCCCATATTCCAGTTGTGCTAACAAAAGTCCCTTGAAACTGTGTGAATTGGACTGACTTCTGTTCAGATTCCGTTCTGCTCCTTTAAAATAAAGCCTATCCTAAATCTCTGGAATGGCCTCCTCTCTTTTCTTACAGACTACTGGCCAGACTCTATTCCTAAACCTCTCATAAGGTTTTTTATTTTAACAGAAGGAGTCATCAGTGGGAACTAAAGTAGAGCTCCCAACTGCCACTAGCAGCATTGAAGCATTGAGTGACTAAACGAGGTACACTTGGCACTCAGTTTTATCCATTGCTCTCTTGTAGTAACTGGGGATCACTGGTAAATTCTGCCTTGTTTCCTAAGCTCCATAGTTTTTTTTTTTTTTTTTTTGAGTTATCCAAATTTGTCTGAGCAAGTTCTTTCTTTCTTTTCTTTCTTTCTTTCTTTCTTTCTTTCTTTCTTTCTTTCTTTCTTTCTTTCTTTCTTTCTTTCTTTCTTTCTCTCTCTCTCTCTCTCTCTCTCTCTCTCTCTAAATCTGAACTGGGTTCAGAAGTTATGACAAAAATGAGACTAAGTCCAGGATTGGATTGGATTGGATCTGATAATTAACCAACTTGGATCCAATTAGAGGACTCAGATGTCTAAATGAGTTAGATAGGCATTGGCAGTTAAATGGCAATACTGCAGTGAATATGAAATTTGACTTTTGGAAATTCTCAAGGATTGTTTTGTGTTTTATCACATTCAACCTTTGTTTGTTCCTTTTCTTATTTATTTATTTATTTATTTATTTATTTATTTATTTATTTCACACTTAGGGGTAATATCATTAGCTAAGTTGATGAACCTGAGAGCCAAAGACAAGATTCAAAACAAAAATTGGATGCTTACTTTCTGAATAACTGAGTAATCTATCTTTCAGCTATGATTCCTACACTTACAGCAGTTTTGTCAACATAAAAGAAACCACACTCTGTAAAATAATTTAAAGTGGTTTATCCTGAGCTAAATTTTAGGATCATGGCATGTAGTTACACCCTAAAAGCATGGAACAGGTGCACTAACTGTGGTGGCATTACAGTATGGTTTTATACATTTCCCTGAAGCTAGAATCACAGGTAAAGTCATAAATAAGTACATGGAAGGTGTAGATTGGTTTAGCTCAATGTGTGGGCTACCACAAAGGGCTGAGAGAGCTAACAGGTTATTGATGTGTTAAAAAGACTCTTTGATCTGTACATGGTTAAAGAAATGAAGTTTTATCTTCAAGCAAGAAATGTTTTAAGATAAAGTTTGTTAATCTGAGACAAGCCACAGGCCATCAACCAAGACTCCAGTAATTTGTTATGTAAATTGAGGATCTGCAGGAGTGCTTTAAGCTTTGTCTTACATAGCCTTAGAAGTGTTAATGAGTTACAAAAGATATCTCTAGGAAAGGGAAGGGGGCATAATAAAGCATATCTGACCTCCCTTCTTAAGGCCAGCAAATCAGCTTTAGAGTATTGTCCCCTTGGACAAGAAGGAATACATTCAGTCAACTGGGGGAGGGCTTAATGTTTTATTTTAATTCACAGCATTGAAGCCACCCTTATAAATTGGTAAAGGGGTGCAAAATGAGAATCAGAGCAAGGGCCTCCAAAACTCTGTGAAGGAATAGGCCTAGCTAAAGCAATAATAATAATCAGCCACTATGTACTTTTTTTGCTTGATAATAGTCACTGTTTCCTTGTTTGCTTCTCTTTAATTATTACACTATAGGGCATAGGTGGCAGTTGTAAAGATTTTTAACTTTTCTCTATAAATAACATCACCCGTTTAGAACCTAGGGTTAGTTTTTGAGATATCTTCTATGTCTTCCATCCCAGTGGATTGGCTGAACACCTGAGACCAAGAAACTGACTGTCGTGCAAATGATCTCATTTGGACAGGCCAGAAGCAAAACTAAGGAACTGAGGGCAGGTATGGCATACTTTTATTCAGATCACAGCAGCGGGGGAGCAAGCATAGGAAGTTCCACACAAGAAGAAAGTCCTATACACTTTTATATGCAGGGGAACAATAGTGGTGATATGCTGAGCAGCAGATACATAATCATGACATTTCTGCACACAGTTAAAGGTATCTAAGAGAAACATGGCACCCTCCAGTGAAATCATGGGTGAGAAAGCTTAAACAACTTTACCTTGCCTCATACTCCACTGCATTGGGGATTTCTGGCCTTATACTATGTGCATTTGGGTCTTCCACAAATGTGTCAGTGTGAGGAATATGGAACACTGTATTAAAATACCACAACAGAAAAATAAGCCATAGCAACACACAGTGAGGGAGCATGTAATGACAAATATGGTGACCAATATTGTTCACCAACTACTGGCAAGGGAAGGCCAGCACTCCTGTAGGGGTTTTCATTTAGGCATGTAATACTCTGGGTCTTCTGTTTAAGGGCATTTAAAGGCTGGTTGATGTTATCATGTGTATTTGGGATGTACACACAGCAGTCTCTGCCCAAAATGGCACACATGCCTCCCCGAGAAGCAGTAAGTGTAGTTAAAGCTATGCGATTTTTTAACACCACCTTCTGCATTTAATGCACTATTGTATCTAACAAGGTTAGAGCCTTATGGGTTGTATTCTGTGTCCTAGAAGTATGCATGACTAATGTCGTTATTTCTCATTGACTGGCTGTAGTGACCCCCTGTGGTGAAAAAACTGCTAAGGGGTAGAACCACTAAGTGTTTTTTCTTTTATTTACTTGTTGTTTAATACTCAGTTTAGAGGGCACTTGTCTAATGTGGGTTGTATCTTGGCAGACAAGTACGTCCATCCCCACATGTAATGGCCAGTCCAATTAGCTGTCAGATAGGGACAAGGATGGTTCTCACAGACCCATAAGCTACTCCAAGGTTCAGGAAAAGTGCCAGAATGTTTGGTGGGGTAATTCCAAGGGAGACATGGTGGCAAAGGTTTGAAAGTGTCCAGCCCACTGTTACCCCACCCATGAAAATACACTTCATGCCTACAGCTGTGGGACTTTTTCTAGTTCCATGACCTTTCCAGTCAGTCAGACTGTCATCACATATGGAAGAGATAGCCCATGGTTGCGAGCAATTCATTTGTTCACATGCAAATGACAGGATTTTTGTGTTGTGGTACTCCACAGTGTGTTCATTTTTGGATCCACAACTAATCATTGGCTGGTGCAGGTTTGATTTTTCATGATAATACATCAACAACTGTTATGGGCAATTTGGTGCAAAACCGGCAAGCTGACTGATTATAGATCATAGTCACTGTATCTATTCGTTCTACCAATGCATTGGTATATATGAGAGAGACAGAAGGACAGAAAAAGAGAGAGGTTACAGGCACCAACAAGAGGAAGTCACACCCCTCTGAGAGTATACAGGCTAAGATTCTGTCAGTCAACAGGACGACTAATCTTTCTTTCATACCACATCTGGGTGGCATGGATGATAGGATTGGCAGGTTTAACATGTAGTAAAAGATGGGGATTCATGATAGGCCATGACATAAAAACATAATTACTCTTGAGGATTGAGGATATATTCTCTGGGCTTTTCCCCTGGATAAAATTCTTATATTACTGGTGGCTAAGTCACTGTCACCCATGGGATAATATGCAGGTCTGCTTTTAGGCCTTTATCTCTTGGGGCCAAAAGAGCCACCCACTGCTTATGGAAGGCATGCCCTTAATTTCTCAGGGCCACATCCAGGTGGCCCATTGATTATGTGTCAAGCCCATTGGAATGAATAAGAGCATGTTTTCTTCTCACCCAAAACTTGAATTCAAAAAGATAGCTTTCCTCTGCACTTGTAATTGATTGGGTGTGGCTGTCTTGTGAAGGGCCTCCATGGCATTTCACCTGCACTCATTCAATGCTCATATGACTGTCCACAAATGCTTAGTCTACCCCTCCAGGAGTGACTTGAACTAGTGGAATGGAATCCTGTTTTAACAGTTTATTGTAGCCTTCCACAATTTTAGTGGCTTGGGGGTGGTACAGAGAAGGGTAAGACCATTCAATGTGCATGTCCTTGGCCCACTGGTGTATCTTGGTTTCCATAAAATGTGTCCCATTGCTACTTCTATAATCAAGGGAAAGCCATAAGCAGCACAGTTATTCCAAAGATTTCAGTGTGGCGTGCCAGTTTGGGTGGTGGACCAGAAAAGCAGTCAGCAATCCAGTAAGAATTAACATGAGTTACTATACACTTCTAACCCTCATAGGGGGCAGATGGCCAGTGATATTCACCTGCCAGCATTTTAGAGGGAACCAGCCTCTCAACATCTGTCCTATAGATGTTTTCAGGATAATACTACACAATGAGGACAGGCTGGTAGCGTATCTGCATGGGTTATCGGCAAGTTCTATGCTTTGGCTATGGCTAACATAGTCTTTTGTCCTGCATGCAAGAATCACCAGTATAATCATTGTGCCATGTTTCCTCTGGGAGCTGTTTTCAACTAGCAGAATTTTGCTAGGGAATCTGCCTTATCCTTCTAGGGCAGGACAATGATGCATGCTCAGTTACATGATAGTCATTTGTTTGTGGTGTCCCATGTCCTACAGGTCCTGTTGATGCAGGGTCCTCCTCCCATTCAGGGATAGACAGGGACCCCAGTTTTCTAGGTCTAAGCAATTTCATGTAAGTTTCCTAGGCCTGAAGAATTTCATGTAAGTCAGGCTGGTTCTTTCCTAAAGTGGACACCCTGTCATTTTGCCCAAGCTGAAGGGACTGTGTTCATTCATTTGTTAATACACTCATTAACATTGAACAACTGTCTTCCATCTACTAAGTCCTAGATAAATGTAATTCTCAAGACCTTATACCACCTATACAAAAAACCCATGTGGAGACTTCCCACCTGAGTCTTTCCCTCTGACAGAAGCTCTGGTGGTTTTTACTCTTTCTGTATTACTTTCTATCTTTTTTTGATTATGATTGGTGGGGATTCATTGAGGGTACACAAAATGAGGTTACACGGATTGCTTTTATTAGATAAGGACCCTTTTATTGTGTCCCGCCCCCAAATTGGGACCACACCCCTTGGCAAGTGTCCCTGTGGTAAAGGGATTTTTTTATTCTGAGTAGATGTCCAGAAATGGCATTGAAGGATCAAATGTGAGGTCCAGTTTGAGCTCCTTGAGGGTTCTACACACTGCCTTCCAAAAAGGTTGTATTAGTTCACAGTCCTACCAGCAGTGTAAAAATGTTCCCTTCTCTCCACATCCACACCAGCATCTGCAGTTTTGAGATTTTGTGATGTGAGCCATTCTTGCTGGGGTTAGATGACATCTCAGGGAGGTTCTGATTTGCATTTCTCTAATAATTAGGGACGATGAGCATTGCTTCATGTTTGTTAGCCATTTTTCTGTCTTCTTTAAAGAAGTTTCTATTCATCTCTCTTGTCCTTTCTATCTAATAAATATTATCTTACCACTGATCTGTGGTTCATGAGTTCATTCTTCAAATTCCCAACACCAATGACCTACTGCAGAAAAAAAATTCCAGTATGATATTTCCAGGGCGTGTCCAATATTGAATATCTGTGGTAAGCAATGGGGCCACTTAACTTTATCCTGTTTTTTTTCTATAATAATAATGGAGACTAATAATTTGATGTCCATAATACCCTTTAAGCACAAAAAATGTTTGCTGACCTCCAAGTCACTGGTGAAAGCCTTTTTGGGAACAAACTTTCTAATTTTCCTTGGCTCTAAAAAAAAAAAAAAAAAAGCCAAAGGGAATGTTAGTAGGATTCTGAACTCATCCTGTATGTGCTCTTTTCATCTGCTTTGAGAGCCAAAGAACAAACAGAATTGGCACCCAGAGGTCCTGGGGTTCCTAGTCATGATTCTTACCACATGGCACTAGAGGGCCTTCTGAAAAATGTGCTCTCTCAGCTCCTTTATTATCCCCTTATGTCTCTTGAATTCTAAGCCTCTTGTATTTATCTCTACAGAGACCTGCTACTCCACTTTCTCTTTCTCTCTCTCTCCTTGTGGTTTGTGTGCTTTGTTTGAATGTCAGTAAAGGATTGCCTTAAGTATTTAGTTAAGTTTGTACTGGCTCTTTCTTGTATTTTTCAGATATTGCAAGTGTATTTTAAAAAGGTCATGTTCATTCCCTTCCAGTCCCAAAGTAAATTCAGTCAGCTTTCCCACATATTTTTTAAAAATGCTCAACTGTGTTACTGATTAGAGAATGAGAAGTTGGCTCCAAACAAAGGGAAAAATGACTCCCCTACATGACTACCCTGGGTGACCTGAAGCCTATGTGTAGAAGCCCAAGACACCCCCCCCCCGAGGCAAGAATGGCCCTAAATCCGAGACTATAAATCAGTCCCTTACTTAAAAAAGCAACAAAGAAAATCCTTCAAATATAAAGGCAAAGGAAATGGCTCTGGTGTAGGGTCAGAAGACCACCCTACATAAGCCACACAAAGGCAAGCCTTTAGTGGGTTAAAATGGCTTCTGCTAATACAGAAGCAAGAGAACTTCCCCCCCTGCTGAGCATACACAGAGACTGTTTGTCCAGAGGTAAAAGTCCATAAAAACAGTGACTCTGAAAGTATGCTTCAATCAAGCCCAGGAGCTTAGGGGCTGTCAATCCCACTCCTGGTGATACGGATCAGAGGATGACATATGTTCTGCACATAATGTCCTGGAGCCTAAAGATCTCTGCTCTGTAGAGAAACAAAGTTATAAATCCATTTTGGGTTAACTAAGTGTGTGCTTGAGGGGTTTCATTCCCCAGTTCCCCCAGCAGCTCTTTGTGATCTTTATTTAGATACTTCATTCCAAAGCTGATGCATGTCTGAGAAGAATGTAAAAGCAGAAAGTATTGTGTTGATTTTTAGACTGAATGTTTTTCCACAAGTTAATTTTAAATAGAAGAAGTTAGGTAATGGTAAAAGGCTATAGATCATAGATTAAGTGTGTACCACCAGTGTATACAAGGTGGCCCCAAATAAAGATAATTTGCTACACGCCATCTTGAGTTGTGTAGTCCGGTTTTTTGCATCTCTTAATAATTACAGGAGCGAGTTCTGCACCTGAGGCAAAGCTGCTGTTTCCTCGCATCTCTGTTCCTGCAACATCTGGGTATTTGATTTTTCTCTGGTCCATTAGTGTAAATGGAAAGGTTCAAAGACATTCCAAGTTTCTCTAAGACATCAGATAGTTGTAACTAATTCTACTGCAAAAAAATTTGAAGTGTCACTCAATTCTGATTTTTACTGTATTTAATTATTGCTGCATTGTTAACTTTGTGGGAAGAAAGGAAGCTGGAAAACACAGCATTTAGTGCCTGCTCATGGTAAAAGGCCTATTTTCTTTTATAACTGGGAATTTAGAAAAATACTTGTAAAAATTACATATGTAAGATGTGAGTACCACCCAACTGTTTTCTCCAGGGCGGGACTCATTCTCACTTTGACCGGTATATACCCAATGGCAGGTGCAGAAAGGGGTAGAACATTCATCAAGTGGTACCATGTTCTCAGAAACCTTTTTTTTTTTTTTTTTTTTTTTGGCTGTGTGGCCATCAGGAAATAAACACAGAAGAGCCCAGGTGTACAAATCCTTATACTGGTAATCATGGCTAAATCCATACAAGTGCTTGGAGAGCACTGGGAGTGCTGGGAGGCCATGCTTCTCAGCAATTCTTCCCCAAGTATCAAAAAGATGTTTCCTTTTATTTGGCTGGAACACTTTCTGGGTTGGTCAAAGGATTCTTTGACAACCCAGGAACACAGGGTGGGATTGATTAAGGTGCTAGACATTTGTTCTTTTGTGCAAAGGGGTGACTTATTCTCTCACTAAGAGAACATTCTGGTAACATTCTCTCACCAAGAGAACACCCTGCTGGGCTGCATTCTGAAGCATTGCAACACGTGTGATTCCCAAATGCTGAAAAAGGAATGTAATGTTTTCTTCTGCACCCAGACCTGCCCTCAGTATCAACTCTTCAATGGTGAACAATCATCAACAGAGGGTATTCTAAATTATGATACTATTTTTTAGTAATATCTTTTCTGTAAACAAGAGGGAAAGGAGTCAGAGGTTCCCTACGTACAAATATGCTTTTTTTCTCAGTGACAACCCCCCATCCAACTGTGTAAAACCTGTTGGATAGATCAAGCTCTCCTGGCTATGGTAACTTATGGTAACATTCCAGGGATTCCCAGGAAAGAAAGACACTATCACCACCTAATTCAAACCTGCTATTCACTTCTCCCACACCTTCCTCCATGTCTTTAGAAAACCCCAAGAAGAAGTCTGTTCCAAGAGTTGCTGCTGGTCCCATTAGGGACGCCCCCCCCAAAGCAACTGTATTCCTCTTTGTGTCCCTTGGTCAAGACTGTAGGTGGTGAAAGGAAAAATATGTGAATATGTACTCTATTTTCTCTGGCTGGTTTAAAATAAATCAAGGTTGATTTAGGAAAATTTTCCAATGACCCAGATAAGTGCAAAAATGTTCTCCAGGTAATAGGACAAAGATTTGACCTTTCTTATAGAGATGTAATGCTGCTACTAGATCAAACATTAACTTTGAATGAGAATAATGAAGTCTGATACAATGCTATAAAGTGGGGTGATTTGTTTATGTCCAATACTGGTGGCATGGGAAGACAAGCAGTTTCTTTTGAAGTCTGCAAATGAGACCCTGAGAAAGAAGATGAATGGTGGCATAAACATTTTCTAACATGTGTCATGGAAGGCTTATGTCAATCCAGGAAAAAGCCTATTAATTATTCAAAGTTGTCTACTATTTATTAGGATCTAAATGAAAGTTCCTAAGTTTTTCTGGAGCAGTTTAGGGTGATTAAAAAACACATTCAGTTGACACCCAACTCCTTAGAGGGCCTAATTATTTAAAAAAATAAATTTATCTTTCAAAAGGACCCAGACATAAGAAGAAAACTCCAGAAATTGGCTTCATGTCCCAAACGTAACCTCTAGACCCTTCTTAAAATGTCCACAGTGGTCTTTTATAATCAATATCAAGATGAAGAAAAGAAAAGAGAAAGAAAGAATCAAAAAATGGATGAACAGCTCTATCAATGGCATTCTGACAATGGGCACCCTTCAGGTGAAAAGGGAAGCCAGAGGAGCTAAGGACAAGTGCTTCCACTGTGATCATATTTGCCACATTAAGAGGAATTGCCCCAGGCAGCACCACTTGCCAGGCAAGCCACTGAATCCCTGTTCAAAATGCAAGGAGGACCACTGGAGGGCAGCTTGTACCCAGAGGACAAAACAACCTAGGACACTGACCCCATCAACTTCCAAAGTGGACTGTGGGTGCCAGGGGCAGTTTCTCTTGACTCCATCTTATGTCATAACCCCTCAAGAGCTATAGGTCTGCCTCATAATGGACATCCAGGAGATAAGAATTTCTTCTGGACACTAGTGAGACCTTTTTTGTACTCTTCTTTAATCCTGGTTTTTTCTTCCTCAAATCTGTAACTATACAGAGGGTGTCTGTCAAGCCAGTTATGAAATTCTTGTCTTAGCCTTTAAGCTAACTTTGAGAGAATTGGCTGTTCTCTCACACCTTTCCAATTATTCCTGAAAATTCTGTTTCCATTTTAGGAAGTGACATACTAACTAAAGCAGGCACAACCATTTACATAAACATGGTACAAGAACCTCTACTATACTTCCCTTATTAGAGACACAAATTAACCCAGAAGTATGGGTTACTGAGGAACAAGTGGGAAGAACAAAATATGCTCAACCAGTCCAAATTAAGTCCAAATTAATTTCCAAATTAAAAATACCACCATCCATTTTCCCCAGGTATACAAAAACAAAGTAAACATCCTGATAAAGATTGACAAATGGATTTTACTCATTTCTCTAAGGTTAATGGTATATAATATTTTCTGGTTTGCAGATACTTTTACTGATTGTGTTGAAACATTCCCTTGAAGAACAGATAAGACTCGCAGAGTTGTAAAAGCTTTAGTATAAGAAATTATCCCCAAGTTTGGACTCCCTCAAAGTTTACAAAGTAAAAATGGGCCTGCCTTCAAAGCAGCTGTTACACAGAGAATATCTAAAGCCCTAGGCATAAAATATCATCTAGACAATTCTTGGAAACCCCAATCATCTGGGAAGGTAGGAAAAATGAACAATAATATCAAAGAATGGTTACAAAAGCTAATTCAGGATACCCATCTCCCTTGGAATAAATTACTATCCTTTGTTCTCCTTAGAATAAAAATAAAAATTACCTGAGAGACTTGATTGTAGCTCATTTGAGTTATTAAATGGAAGGACCTTCTTAACTAACAATTTATTATTAAATCACAAAACTACAAAATAAATAAAACATATTACTCGTTTGCCTAAATTTCAACAAATCCTTAAAACCTCCCAAGTATATTTTCACACTAAAAGATATTTTCTCTTCTGTAGATCTGGTTATAGTCAAAGATCTTCCCTCCAATTCACCTTCCCTGAGCCCAACTTAGAACTATTCTTTCCCTGTAATTATTTTTTCTCCTACAGCTGTTAAAGTTATGGGAAGAGATTCCTTAATACATCATTCATGAGTAAGATCATAGAGTTACCATTTTCTACAGAAATGAACCATGAGGGTGGTGCCTGTGGCTCAAAGGAGCAGGGCACCAGCCACATAAGAAGGAGGTGGTGGGTTCAAACCCAGCCCCAGCCAAAAACTGCAAAAAAAAAAAAAAAAAAAAAAAAAAAAAATAAAATAAAAAGAAAAAATAAATGAACCATTAAAAAAACAACCACATTCTACAAACAATTTTAACCCTAAAAAAAATTTTAATTTATTATTTAAAAACCAGCAAAAAATTTGTTAAAATAT
>CAUYRH010073910.1:0-47080 GCA_963574655.1 Perodicticus potto
CACCAACTGGTGTGGAAGTGGCCTTATTATGCTTTGGCCCCTTCAACTATATTTTGTGTTTTTTTTTTACACCACACAACAATCTCCTGGGTAAATGGTTGAGGATGTGTCAAAAAAAAAAAAAAAAAAAAAAAAAAAAAAAAAAAAGAGTCCCTTGTCTCTCTTTTCATCCTCATTACCACACATTTGTGAGAGAATCATTTATCCTTTAGAATGTCACTCATTTTGAATGTGGCTGATTGCCTTCTCATAATGTCATTTAACCTTTCCTCCATCCCCTGCCATTTCCTGTAAAATGGTAGTTAGATTTAGAGACTTGATTAGATTTGGTTCACTTTACTTTAGGCAAGAATGCTTCATAGGTGATGATGTGCACTTTCTGTTGTGTCACGTCAGGAGGCACAGACTGCTTGGCCCATTTTTAGAGATGCTAAGATCGATCAGCAGGTTCAGGTTGTAACAGCCTAATATCTTATTCGTGAAGTACCTCATCAACCTTTAATCTAATTGTTTTAACATCCACTAAGGTCACTGTCTAGATCCATACATCTTTAGGGGTTGTGAAATGGTGAAAGAGGTGATTCTCTAATTCTATCATTTTTCTCCTACAATTATTAGCTGGACTTTTTACATAAGGAAACATTTTTCCTTTATTAATCATTGGACTATCCTGTAATGCAGTGTGTATAGAAAATACAGAGAAAATCATTATTTCTTTATTTTCAACGTGATGAGAGTAAGTGAGCAAAAATGCCTAACAACCTCTTAATGGTGACTAATGCATTTTTCCCGAAGTGTCATTATGAACTCAGATTTTTAATATGGTTGATGGGCTGCAGTCATTTTTTACCTTCATTTCTGCCCAAAATGCTTCTTCACAAACCAGAGAGAGGCCCTTTAAAAAAATGGCTCTTTTATCCTTTTGACTAAATCCATAACTTTTTTGTTTTCTAGCACAAGAGGTCCTCACACAGATATTGTACATTTCCCGTCATTTTTTCCAAAGAGCTCTGAAAGCTTCTTGATGTAAATGGATATTCAGAGCTACAGTCCGGGTACTACTGGTGCTCACTGCTGCTGGCTTTTTGTTACTTCTAGGGATTTTGGAGAAAAGAGCTTGAATGTACATTTTTTTTTTTTCAGACAAAGTCTCACTTTGTTGCCCTGGGTAGAGAGCCCTGCGTCACAAGCTCACAGCAACCTGAAACTCTTGGGCTCAAGTGATCTTCTTGCCTCAGTCTCCCAAATAGCTAGGACTACAGGCACCTACCACAACACACAGCTATTTTTAGAGATGGGGTCTCACTCTTGCTCAGGCTGGTCTCCAACTGCAGAGTTCAGGAGACCCACCCACTTCAACCTCCCAGAGTCCTAGGATTACAAGCGTGACCCACCTCGCCCAGCCTAGAATGTAATTTTTTTTTTTTTTTTTTTTGCGGTTTTTGGCCAGGGCTGGGTTTGAACCCACCCTCTCCGGCATATGGGGCCAGCGCCCTACTCCTTTGAACCACAGGTGCCACCCTAGAATGTACATTTTTAAGAGCAAAATAATTTTGAGTTCATTCTTATATTTCCAAATCAAATTTAAGATTACAATGTTTTAACTTAACTTCCTGATTTTTATACATTTCTTTGCTTTTGTACTGAATATCTTTATACTAAATATTATTAACATGAGTTTTCTTTTTAATTTTTTTTTTTGGAGATAGAGTTTCACTTTGTCAACCTCAGTAGAGTGTAGTGGCATCAAAGCTCACAGCAACCTCAAACTCTTAAGTTCAAGCAATCCTCTTGCCTCAGCTTTTCATTTTTAGTAGAGATGGAGTCTCACTCTTGTTTAGGCTGGTCTTGAACTCCTAAGCTCAAGCAATCCATCCAGCTTGGCCTCCCAGAATGCTAGAATTACAGGCATGAGCCACCGTACCTGGCCTAATATGACTTTTGATTCCACTTTACTTTTTAATTTATCTAGAATAGTTTCAAAATAGCAATGTCAATATTTATGACAATAAATACTCATTGCAGTTTAAAATTTCTTTATAGTTCTACTGTCCTTAAATTATATTGCAAAAGGATGTACAGGCAAACTAATGTGTTGTGTTGTGTTGTGTTGTGTTGGGTTGCATTTTGTCTTGTCTTGAGACAGGGTCTTGTTCTGTAGCCTGGGGTAGAGTACAATGGCATCATTATAGCTTACTTCCACCTCAAACTCCCAAGTTCAAGTGATCTTGCCCAAGCCTCCTGAGTAGCTGGGACTGCAGGCACAGCCATGCCCAACTAATTTTTTTCACTTTTTATAGACAAAGGTCTCCTTATATTGCCCAGGCTGATTTCTAACTCCTAGACTCAAGGGATCCTTACCCCTGGGGTTCCCAAAGTGCTGAGATTATAGGCATGACCCTCAAGCCCAGGTAAAATACTATTAATATATTTTAAAGTCTCTTCAAGTAATGTCTTTCTATGTGTTGATATGATGCCAAATTTTTTTTTTTTTGAGACAGAGCCTCAAGCTGTCACCCTGGATAGAGGGCCGTGGCATCACAGCTCACAGCAACCTCCAATTCCTGGGCTCACGCGAGTCTCCTGCCTCTGCCTACCAAGTAGCTGGGACTACAGGCGCTCGCCACACGCCCAGCCATTTTTTTTGGTTGCAGCCGTCATTGTTGTCGGGCCCGGGCTGGATTCAAACCCACCAGCTCAGGTGCCTTAGCCCGTTGAGCCACAGGTGCCAAGCCATGATGCCAAATTTATATACCAGTAGGGTTATTAGTCTCAGTTTGTTTTCAATTTTTAAGGATTGCTCTCTTCATTTGATTTAATTTTGTTTTTTTAATTATGAAAAACAAACATGGTTACAAAGACAAAATTATATATCAAGGTGCATTTTAGAAGTAACAGATAGAAATAGTTCTCATACCTATCTTTTCCACCTGCGTCCTAGCCCATCTATGGATAAACCATTTTAATAAACATATTAACTGCCGAGTAAGCTGTATTTAAACTTATGCCAGTTTTGAGCCTGGAAACTCTTGAAACATATATAATCAACACATCTCTTGACTTACCTTGACCTAATAAAACATTGTTGACTCAAAGAAAAAAATGTTTTTCCTAGTGTGGGCAATGTGTTAACTTTCAAAGGAAAGTGTGTATGTGTATATACGGTACATACACACACATATTCATACACATAGACAGATGCACACACACCCCGTTCTGCTCAGGTGGTAACATACTATAACAGTTCTGAACCCCGCTTTTTTTTTTTTGCTAAAATATATCATGGTGATCACTGTCTATCAGTATATAGAGAAAATCTTCATTTCTCTCTTGTGTGGATATATCAAATCTTTCATTTAGGAAAGTCTCTTATGTCTTGTATATATAGCATAAAGTTGAATTAGCTGGTTTTTCATTGCCACAGAAAGATTTATAATTTTAGAATGTGTTTACCAATTCTGTGTTATATGAGTATGGCATAACTATGAATGGCTCTCATAGAAAATATTTCCTCAGTCCAGGCGCGGTGGCTCATACCTATAATCCTAGAACTCAGGGAAGCCCAAGGAGGGTGGACTGCCTGAGCTTACGAGTTCGAGACCAGTCTAAGTCAGAGAGAGACTTCATTTCAAAAAATAGCTGGGCGTTGTGGCGGGCACCTGTAGTCCCAGCTACTCAGTAGGCTGAGACAAGAGGATCGCTTGAGCCCAAGAGTTTGAGTTTGCTATGAGCTATGACATCACGGCACTCTACCCAGGGTGACAAAGTGAGACTTTGTCTTAAAAAAAAAAAAAAAAATAGGGCTCGGTACCTGTAACTCAGCGGCTAGGGCACCAGCCACATCCACTGGAGCTGGAGGGTTCGAATCCAGGCTGGGCCTGCCAAACAACAAGGACAACTACAACCAAAAAATAGTTGGGCATTGTGGCGGGCACCTATAGTCCCAGCTACTTGGGAGGCTGAGGGAAGAGAATCGCTTAAGCTCAAGAGTCAGAGGTTGCTATGAGCTGTGATGCCACAGCAATCCACCCAGGGTGACAGCTTGAGACTCTGTCTCAAAAAATAAATAAATAAGCAGAGAGAGAAAGAAGGAGGGAGGGGTGGGGAAAGGAAGAGCAGAGAGAGGGAAGGAGCAAGGGGGGTGGGTCTTGGTGTGTGCCACACCTTTTGGGGGCAAAACACGATTTTAAGAGGGACTTTACCCAACAAACGCAATCAGTGTAACATGGTTTCTTATACCCTCAATGAATCCCCAACGATAAAAATAAATATAAATAAATAAATAAATAAATAAATAAAATAATAATACAAAATAAAAAGATAAAAATAAATATTTCCTTCCACTTAAATGAGGTCACAGTTTGGGTAAGCAGTGCAGAATTCTGGGAAAACAGTAACTTACCTTTTCCATGTTTTACAAATCATCTAATATAAGATGTCTGTAACATTGACACTCTCAGGACTCTGCCAACAATTCTCAGAGAAGCCTCTCTCCTAAATCCAATGAGAATAAATTTAAGATGAGATAAATACACATTGTCTGGAAGCTGTCTCTTCCATTTTCTTGCTCTTTCACAGCTTAACTAAAAATAGCCTAATGCTGAAACAGACCAGCCAACAAAAAAATCCTCCTTGTCATGTGAATAGTGACCTCACTCAGATTCCATTCTGTTAATGACGTCCATCTGAAAGGTTCGGAGTTAATTATGAGTCATTAGTCACACTGACCATCACAGGTTGGGGGGGAGGTCCACGCAGGTATTTTAACAATTCCAAAACTTCACACTGAGCCACTGAGTTAATTCCTACTCTGTGTTGTGGTACACTGGTTATATCACCAGCAAATAGGAGCAGACAATCAGAAAATGGTGAGCCCAGCTGTCACCACCAGGGCACAGTTGGACTTTCCTGAGTCTACGTCTTATTGAGCATTGAACAATGACATAATTAGCTCAGAACTGGGTACAGGGTACAATTATATGATCTTTCTCAATTCTCTGAAACACAGCATCCAGAGATTACAAGTTCTTACCTGAGGCACTCTTCAAATAAAAGGTCACTCCTTTCTTACTTCCAGTCTCTTGAACTTCACCAACTTTCTTTTAGGCCTTGCCTTCTCCATCACTTTCCAGCTGAAATCTTCCTAAATAATGAATTCATCAAATAATTTAGGAAAATAATACAAATTGCTAATGGGTGAGCTATAAAAAGGATCGTCACTGGGTGAGGTGGTTCATGCCTGTAATCCTTGCACTTACGGAGGCCGAGGTGGTAGGATCACTGGAGGTCAGAAATTTAAAACCAGCCTGAATCACATAGCAAAACTCCAAGTCTACAAAATATTCAAAAATTAGCCAAGCATGGTGGTGCAGGCCTCTAGTCCCAGCTAATCAGGATGCTGAGGAAGGAGGATCACACTTGAACCCAGGGGTTTGAGGCTGCAGTGAGCTATGAACATACCACTGCCCTCATGCCCTGACAATAAAGTAAGACCCCGTTTCTGGGAAAAAGAAAGAAAGAAAGAAAGAAAAGTGTGTGTTTTTACTACTCAGTGGATGGATAAGTTTTCTCTAGCTTGCTTCCCTTTGTGGTCACCCTATATTGTTAGCCATTATCAACCAAGTAATCATAAAATGCCCAGGACAGTATTAGGTAGGGCACCTTAAGTGCTTTCTTTCCTTTTATGTTTACAATGACTCTGAGGTAGAGATTTCAGTCAGTTAAGATTTTTGTTTGTTTTAAAAACAAAGTTCCTGGCCAAGCGCGGTGACTCACGTGTTCAAGACCAGCCTGAGCAAGAATAAGACTCCATTTCTACTACAAATAGAAAAAAACTAGCCAGGCATGAGGGTGGGCACCTGTAGTCCCTGCTACTTGGGAGGCTGAGACAAGAGAACCACTTGAGCCCAAGAATTTGAGGTTGCTGTGAGCTATGACAGCACAGCACTTTACCCAGGGTGACAGAGTAAAACTCTGTCTCAAAAAAAAAAAAAAAGTTACCCAGGTTACTGGACACAATGAGCCTTTATTGTAATGATATCCTGAATAAAGAAGTTGCCATTACTTTTCAAGGAACTTAATATCTTATGGTGTAAGTGAGTCACCGTTTGGTTTGGCAACATACAGTAACAAACTCAAAGGAATAGTGACCTGAACACGAAAGGACTTCCATCTCTCAAGAAACAAGAAGTTGGGAAGTAGAAGTTGCAAGCATTACTTCAGGGCCTCAAAAATTCAAGACTTTTTTAACTTCTTCCCCTGCAAATGTCCTTCCCTTAGAGTGACAAGAGAGCTGCTGAAGCTACAGCCATCTTGTTAACCTTCCAAGTTATACCTCAAAAGCCAAGTCAGCTTTCTTGAAGCCCCAGTCCATGTTTCCCACCTTAATCTTAAGTGTCCATTCTCAGTCTCACTGGAAGCTAGAAAATGTAGTGTTCTGTCTGAGTATGTCGCCATCCTAAATAAAACTGTGGTTCTCCTGATAAGAAGGGAGGAAATAGGGTGGCGCCTGTGGCTCAAGGAGTAGGGTGCCAGCCCCATATACTGGAGGTGGCGGGTTCAAACCCGCTACCATGCACCACCATGGCAAGCAATATTAATAACATAAATATTTATTGAGCCTCAGTGCCTGTGCTCAGTGGTTAGGGCGCCGGCCACATACAACAAGGCTGGCGGGTTCCAACCCAGCCAGGGCCTGCTAAAAACAATAATGACAACAACAACAATAAAATAGCCAGATGTTGTGGCAGGCGCCTGTAGTCCCAGCTCCTTGGGAGACTGAGGCAAGAGAATCGCTTAAGCCCAGAAGTTGGAGGTTGCTGTGAGCTGTGACACCACAGCACTCTACCCAGGGTGACATAATGAGACTCTATCTCAAAAAAAAATTTTTTATTGAGACCTTATCTTTATGCACTTTGCATATACCATCTTACTGAAGCACTTCACAGCGACACTGTGATGTAGGTAAGGACATTCTCCCCAGTCTCCAGATAAAAAATGAGGGCTTGAAGGGGCAGCACCTGTGGATCAGTGGGCAGGGTATCAGCCCCAAATACTGAGGGTGGCGGGTTCGAACCCAGCCCCGGCCAAACTGCAACAAAAAACTAGCCAGGCATTGTGGTGGGCGCCTGTAAGTCCCAGCTACTGGGGAGGCTGAGGCAAGGGAATCGCCTAAGCCCAGGAGTTGGAGGTTGCTGTGAACTGTGCGACGCCACGGCACTCTACTGAGGGCGATAAAGTAAAACTCTGTCTCTACCAAAAACAAAAAAATGGGGGCTTGAAGAATTTCAGAAACATGCTTAATTAAGGTCCTTCAGCCAGTCAGTACAAGAGGTCCTTCTAAAACCCAAGAATCTGAAGTCAGTGTATTCTGTTTGCCCTCTTCCTCTGAAATAAGAGAATAACAACAATATTGAAAATTGAAGAGCCTCTGTTGCAGAGAAGAAAGACTTCTGTATCAGCAACGTTCCCAGGACTGTGTCACAGTGCAGTGGTACTTAGTCCGACTCTGCTTTTTCTCCCCGTGAGTTTTCTTCAGCGGCATTTCCATTTTTTGTTTGGGCCAAGAGTGCCCTGCTCTTTGCATTTATCGCCCTTACATGCATTGGTAAAATAATGATTTTGGAGGTTTTTTTCCCAGGTAAATTTCCAAAAGTGACATTTATTGCAACTTTTTGATAGCCAGCATGACAGGAAAGGAAATAAAATATCAAGTAGGCTTTTTATCATGTTTTAAAGAGTCATAAATTAGTATTCATCTGAGAGGGTTTGTGGACTCTAGCTGAAGCTATAAACATGCAACTCTGTTGCTATCTGACTCCAGAACATGCAAGAGAAGCTTTCATTTCATTTTTCCATTTCAATACACTTTATAATTCAACAATTTTTTTTCTCACTTTGTACTTCATAAAATGTAAGTGGAAAGTATGAAATAACTTAATAGAAGGGCAGTACCAAGTAGCATGCTTGAAATGACATTTTAAAAATATAGTCTCATTATACTAAATATCTCATTATTATAATTATGCTGCTACAAGTCCAGTGGATAACACATCACATCATAATTTATTAATAATTTTATGAAAAATTTTTAATTTTCTTGCAACATGGCAAGACCCTTATCTTTATAAAAACAGAAAAATTAGCTGCATATGGTGATTCGAACCTGTAGTCCCAGATACTCAGGAGGTTGAGGTGGGAGGATTAATTGAGCTGTGATGATGCCACTGCACTCTAGCCTGGCAACAGAGGGAGCCTGTTCCAAAAAAGAAGAAAGCAAGCAAGAAAGGAAAGAGAGAAAGGAAGGGGAGGGGAGGAGAAGGAAGAAGGCAAGGGAAAGGAAGAGAAAAGTCAAGGCAAGGAAAGGAAAGGAGAAAAATTTTAAAGTTATTTTGAAGGCCGGGCATGGTGGCTCATGCCTGTAATCCTAGCACCTAGTACTCTGGGGGGCTGAGGCAGGTGGATTGCTTGAACTCACGAGTTCGAGACCAGCCTGAGCAAAAAGCGAGACCCCTATCTCTATTAAAAACAGAAAAAACTGGCTTGGCGCCTGTGGCTCAACGAGCTAAGACGCCAGCCATGTACACCTGAGCTGGTGGGTTCGAATCCAGCCCGGGCCCGCCAAACAACAATGACAGCTGCAACCAAAAAATGGCCGGGCGTTGTGGTGGGTGCCTGTAGTCCCAGCTACTTGGGAGGTGGAGGCAGGAGACTCACTTGAGCCCAGGAATTGGAGGTTACTGTGAGGTGTGATGCCACGGCACTCTACCCAGGGTGACAGCTTGAGGCTCTGTCTCAAAAAAAAAAATTAAAAAAATAGAAAAAACTGATGCAAGAGGAACGCCTGAGCCCAAGAGTTGAAGGTTGCTATGAACTATGATGATGCCACAGCACTCTACCCAGGATGACAGCTTGAGACTCTGTCTCAAAAAAAAAAAGTTATCTTGAATGGTGAGGGAAGGTGCTATAGCATGACACTGGCTGCAGAGGAATACAGCCTAAACAATCTGCTAATATTTCATTCCAAACTTACCTTCAAAGCCTGGGATAAACTTAATGGCCTGCACTCCTTTCTAGCCTCTAGGACCTCCAGGCAAATCAGGCTGTCCTGTCAGGAACTCCTTGTTCTGACCTTTCTATCTACATTACAACTGTGAGGTTACCCTCACACCGCCTTTCTTCAAGATGGCTGGCTAGCCTTGGGTCCTTCCTTTGCCTAAACCCATCAGTTGAAACCTTCTATTAAAAGTTCAGGGAAGTACCAGCCTGAGTGGCGGGTGCCTGCAGTCTCAGATATGGGGGAGGCTGAGGCAAGAGAATTGCTTGAGCCCAAGAGTTGGAGGTTGCTGTGAGCTACACCATGACACTTTACTGGGCAACAAAGTGAGACTCTGTCCTCTCGCCGCCCCCCCCAAAAAATTCAAGGAAGTAGTTGTTTAATGTGTATAAAGTTTCATATTTGCATGGTAAAAAAGTTCTGAAGATTTTTCAGACAATGAGAAAACTGAATTACTAAACTGTACAATTAATAATGTTTAAGATAAGGCAGCGCCTGTGGCTCAGTGGGTAAGGCGCCGGCCCCATATACCGAAGGTGGCGGGTTCGAATCTGACCCCGGCCAGCTAAAACAGCAATGACGACTGCAACAACAACAACAATAACAAAAAGGCAGGCATTGTGGCAGGCACCTGTAGTCCCAGCTTCTCGGGAGACCGAGGCAAGATAATCGCTTAAGCCCAAGAGTTAGAGGTTGCTTTGAGTTGTGACGCCATGGCACTCTACCGAGGGCGACAAAATGGACTCTGTCTCAAAAAATAATAATAATAATGTTTAAGATAAGCTGGGCACAACTTCCTTCATCTAGTTATTTCTCCACAATGTATCATCCTTTTGTTAAAATAGTATATAAGCTTCTACAACTAACCACTTCCCTTTTGTATTTTCAATTTTTTTTCTGGGATGCTTCTGTGTACATGTAAAATAAACCTTTTCTCCTAAAATCTATCTTCTGTCAGTTTAATTCACAAGCCTCAGGTTTAGAACTTAAGAGGGTAGAGGAAAAGATTTTCCTTCCCTACGTTACCTATAGTCCCTGTGTACCGTAACAATGATGTGCCTATACGTGGGAGCAGATCAATTTTTAGTACCTCCTCTCAATATGATCAAATTATTTTCAATAATATCATGAAATGAAACAAAAAGTACAGATGGTAAGAATTTATTTTTATTGAACTTCAGATATATAATTATATCAGAAAACATTTAAAATAAATAAATAATATGTAATCACAGTACAAAAACAGAAAAAATGAACAATTATTTCTTCAGTTTTTATATCTAACAATTTGACCTTCAGTCCCTTATTTACAGTGTGATATAATATTTTATGCAAATAGCTGTCCAGAAATTAATAACTGAATTTTAATAAAACTGAAATGTCAACAGAAGGTACAATTTAGGCAACTACTCAATCACATCATTGCTGAAATGCCTGTACTTCATGATTGCCTAGCCTTTTTTTTTTTTTTTCTGAGACAGTCTCACTATGTCATCCTTGTTAGAGTACCATGGTGTCACAGCTCACAGCAAGCTCAAACTCTTGGGCTTAAGCGATTCACTTGCCTCAGTCTCCCAAGTAGCTGGGACTACAGGTGTCCACCACAATGCCCGGTATTTTTGTTGCAGTTGTCACTGCTGTTTTAGCCAGCCAGGGCCGGGTTTGAACCCGCCACCCTCGGTATATGGGGCCAGCGCCCTACCCGCTGAGCCACAGGCACCGCCCAAAAGCAGTTCTTTTTTTCATGATTTTTAATGTTAAAAGTTAGTGTCCAAATTTAGTAAAAAACTAAAATTTGTTTGCCAAATAAAAAATAGACTGTGAAGCTTTCCCTTTGTCTCGCTATTTGTTTTTTTCTTTTACAAAGTCTATTTTTTTTTCTTTTTCAAATACAAGGATACAAATGATTAGGTTACATTATTTGCGTTCGATAGGTGAAATGCAGATTGTAGCTGAGCCCTTCACCCAGAAGGTGTGCCAGATACCCTCACATTGTGCCTGTTAGGTGAGAACACACTAATCTCCCTCCCTCCTGCCCCTTTGCCCCTTCCTCCTCTCCCTTCTCTCCCCTCCCCACTTGAATTTAATTGTGTTTTTCTCTTATGTGGGTGTGTAGTTGCTCATCTACTGGTTTCATATTAGTATTAAGAACATTGGATACTTGCTTTTCCATTCTTGTGATACTTTACTAAGGATAATGTTCTTCAACTCCCTCCAGGTTGATATAATATTTAAATTTTTTTGAAAACTCCAGGTGGTGGCATAGATTAAAGACGTTGAATTGACGTAAGTTCTGTTTCTTCATCTTTGGCATGATTGTGCTATCATTATGCATCTCAAATCTCCTGTTTAAATTCAGGTACATGTGGCATCACAGTGTTAAAACACAAACTGTGCCAATGATTTAGAACCATTATCAACTTAATTTCAAAAGAAAGCACAGCTGGGCCCCACATATGGCAGCAAAGAAACTTAATTTATAAGTGAGAGTGTTTTCAATTATCTTAAATGAAAAATACATTGTTTATTAAAGATAAGCAACAAAAATTAAAATAATAATCAACTTTTATGTAAAATAGTTATTTAAAAGTAAATTATACATAATAATTAAAACTCATGGTAATCACAGCAATTGTTTAGAACTGAAGTCAACAACAGAGTTTTTGAGGGTTGAAGTATTTCATCACCGATCTTGTTTACATTTTGCACATGGTGATAGAAAAGAGCAGAGGGCTTTAGTTGGTTTTATAATTGTTTTTAAATTTCCTACAGACAGTATACCCCTTATTTCTTAACCCTGGATAGGCTGCACTCAATACACCTCCTTTCCCCACACCATTCTTCCATAATTAATTAACCTCCTTGAAGTTGGTCTTGTTAATTTCATTATACTTCACAGTGCATTCAGGTTTTACTAGGGAAATGTTGGGGGCTCACTTTTTTTAATGAACAAACCTAAAATTCCTTATGTAATAAAAACGATCACCCAGTAACTTATTTTTCTGTATATTCGATTTTGTGAAACTGAAGAAATTCAACAGAAAAAGAATTAGAAAGGGGCAAAAGGGTTAATAGTACAAACTACTGGAGGATGCAGACGGATGAGTGGCAGGGCAGGGAAGGAAGGTGTGGAACAGGAAGCACTGCCCTGCCCAGGGAGGTGGGAGCAGCAGGTGCGGGAGCAAACGCTACTCCACCATCCCCAGCTGAACCCTTGCAGGGATGTGAGCCGAGTGTACCCAGATCTGCTCATTTTTTCATGAGAAGCCAATGATCTAGATGGCTATTTAAGATTTCCTGATTTTTAAATGTTAAAAATTAATTCAAATTCTAGAAAACATTTCAGTACAAGCAAAACACATCCACAGCTGCATAATGCCCCCCAGGCTACCAATTTCCTAATGAAAAATGCAAAAGTAGCAGCTGAATGAGCTTAAGAGAGGTTGAGAAAATATGCTTCATTCTCTGATCTTTTTCCTTTCTGAAAATGTGGCATTTTGGAAAAACCTAGGTACACTTACATCACATCCATAATTATCTGCAGTTTAAGGAGAAAAGGAGCATAATTAGGGTAGGCAGTTGTAAGAGGCCTAAACTCCGAGAGCAGTTCATTCTTTTGAGTCAGGGCCAAAGATGGTGTCACTCAGATGATGTACAACAGATTCACTTAAATGACCAGCAAACCGCATTTCCTTTTCCAGGGCAATAACTTAAAAGATTATTTACCTCCCTTTATTACAAAGAGAGGAAATACTTCTTCCTAGACTCAGAGCAGCTGCGACCAGCTCGCCCAGAAAAATCATTAAACCAAGAGGATTCAGACAAAGCACAGAGCCCCGGCAGCCTTTGGCTACCAGTCTCCCCAGCCGCAGGCGCTGGCACCTTCCTTCCCGAGAGGTGAGTGTTTGCTTTGCCCCACAAGCCCCCAAAAGCTTCACACCCCCTTCTCTCACCCGGTGTACCTGAGCTAGTAGACTGTAGTTAAGAAAACCCACCTAAATCGTTGTGTCTGGATCTCCTTTGAATTAGCATTTAGCAAAATTAAAAGTGAAGGTTATTCAAATCAGAGATAAAATAGAAGCTGTTCACTACATTTCACAGGTAATTAGAGCTTCTGGTATCTTAATGGAAAAGATGTGCATTGCTCTTTACAGTCAGTGCTTAAAAAAAAAAAAAGATGTGGAGTGTGGAGCTAAATCCTCTAACAGAGTTTCCCATTAAGTATCCTCAAGGCTCAGTTCCTACATGGGGAACAAAAATCTACAAAATTAGGAGCAAGAATCTGGACAAGGCTTTGTCCTCGGGGGGCCTCGAAGAATTCTTCAGTTTAAGTGGCATGAAAACTCCCAGGTTGCCATGGCTTCTCACTGTGACCCCCAGGGCCACTGAGTCTGCAACTATGAATCCATTTCAGTCCCTGGGAAAAGCTTTGCTTGGTTCCAGCCTCGCATTCTATCAAATAAAGGCCCCAAAGTCTAATCTCTAACCCTGCCTGCCCCGAAGAAAAAAGCCTAAGGACACTTCCACAATGAGAGTCATCACCCTGTATGACAAGAGGAAAAAATTCAAAAGAAGTGAGTCTTTCTGTTTTTCACAAACCAGCTTCTTTGTAAGAAAACGTTCATTTGTATATCTCTTTCCAGTGCTTATGTTCTAAACTGACTTTTTTTTAACAAACAAAAAAAGATTAGAAATGATCATTAACAAAAATTAATAACCCAATTATATTCTCTCAGATATCTACTTCTGAAACCTCTTTTTCTGCTGGGGTTGTGGGAGGAGGGAGAGATGATTCACTTAAGGTCACCCAACCCATTCTCACTATTAGAGCTTCAGAAGATTAACACAAATCTTCTCTTATACAATGTAATATCTCTAAAAGAACAAACTTTTAACAGTAAAATGTGGAGCACAAGTGGAGAAAAGCTATTTTTGTGGAATGAGAATAATATGATAGACGCACTGTGGTGTCTTCACCTCTGAGCCCAGCAGGCCCTGTGGCCCTCCTGTACATACCTGACCCTGTTGAGAAAACCCTTAAAATACTAACCATGACAGGCTTCAGACAATTTGCAAATAATTTAGAAAATGGTGAAACTGTCCTGAAATTCTTTTATCTGGTAGAAGTTACTGTTACCCCTTCTTCTCTTTCACTCAATTCTAGAAACATCTCTTTCAATAAGGAGATGGATGGCCTAATGGTTAAGCCTCTTAGCTTAAGAGACTGGCCTTTGGAGTCAGAATGTCTGAAACCAAATTCCAATTCTACCACTTATAGTAGAGGCTTTCTTAACAGATCTCCAATTAACCGACTCACCGACTTAACGAAAGCACCAAAGCCTGGCTGATGTCCAGTATACCCTTAATGTTCAGGCGTGGCAGGCAGGTTATTTCTAGAACACCTGAGCCATGCCTTTGGTGTCAGAGGGGAGCTCTTCAAACACATCAAACAATAGGGCTCATTAGCAGAGAGATTTTACTATTCCTTTCATTTACTGTTTCTTAGATTAATTGCAAAGCTAAACGAGCATATGTTTCGACTTTGTTTTTAGGTGGTGGCTAAACACAAAAATAAAAATGCATACATTTCCCTGGGTTTCGGTGAGTACTGTACTCGGCACACAGGATAATCCTTGCTTGATCAATGTCGTCTCTCTTAACTGCTTTCTTTGTTCTTTCCTACTCAATGTTTCCTGCTCTACCACCAAAAAAATAAACTCAAAACCAAAATTTCCTGAAATTCTCCTTGAAAATACCTTTTATGGGCTTGGTGCCTGTGGCTCAATGGGCTAAACCACCAGCCATGTACACCTGAGCTGGCAGGTTCAAATCCAGCCCGGGCCCGCCAAACAACAATGACGGCTGCAACCAAAAAATGGCTGGGCGTTGTGGTGGGCACCTGTAGTCCCAGCTACTTGGGAGGCAGAGGCAAGAGACTCGCTTGAGCCCAGGAATTGGAGATTGCTGTGAGCTGTGATGCCACAGCACTCTATCCAGGGTGACAGCTTGAGGCTCTGTCTCAAAAAAAAAAAAAGAAAGAAAATACCTTTTATGTATGAAATTGTGCTTTTGAGTGATTCTAGAACATAGTAGAACTATTAGTAAATATCACACTCCTGATGCAAAAGAGAAAGAACTACTAACTAGCCCCTTCTATGACCACATCTATTCTCATAAAAGACTGAAAAGAAATATGTCAAGATTGTTAATATCAATTATCTCGACTCGGTGCCCCATAGCATAGTGGTTACGGCGCCAGCCACATACACTGAGGGTAGCAGGTTCCAACCTGGCCAGGGCCAGCTGAACAATTGCAATAAAAAAGTAGCCGGGCATTGTGGTGGGTGCCTGTAGTCCCAGCTACTTGGGAAGCTGAGGCAAGAGAATCATGTAAGCCCAAGAGTTTGAGGGCGCTGTGAGCTGTGATACCACAGCACTCCACCAAGGGTGACGTAAGTGAGATTCTGTCTCAAAAAAAAAAAAAAATAGCAATTATCTCTATGGAATCAAAGAATTAGGGGCAAATGTGGCACAGTGTACATTCTTAGCACAGAGAAATATTTGTAGTTTGAAAATGTGTACCCACTCACCCCTTAGCCCCATGATGAGAATTCCTACTTTAGATTTTCTAGACTTTGTGTTTGACAGCTGACAAAAATAAAATTATGTGCTTCTCTAGCAGCTGACTTTTCCTGGCCTAACATGTTCAATTTCAAATATCACATCATCAAACTGATGTTAGACCTTACCAAAGTCAAGAGAGTTCTGCAAAGAGAAGCTCACCACATCAAGGCATGCTTACTTTCAGTCTCTTGAATTCCTGAATTTGTATCCCTTGAATTTCTCAATTCTGAAACTCAGGTACACAGATGTGCCTACAACTGCCAGGAGCACAGATAGTCATAAGGGATAAAAATTGACCTTTTAATTCTCTCAATGCACAGTGTATCTACAGTGTAGAGAAATTAAAAATTCAAATTCCCAGTTAACTAATACATAATTTCATTTTTTTCTACTATCAGGACACAATGAAATCCAGTCAATAAAAATCTCTCTCCTAATGAGCCCTACAGTTAGCTGTGCATCTGAAAAACTCCTCTTTAACATCCTAAGGCTTCTTTTCATTCCACCCAGCTGAATTAACGCAACTTTTCACAAACAAAAGCCCACCTAGGCAAAGAAAGAATTCGTACCCCTCCAATCTCAGTACTGTATTTCAAACTGCAGCAGGGAAGCTAAAAGTGATGATTGCTATTCAAAAACAAACCTGTTTCACAAACACTCGCTGAGCAAAAGAATTAATTTCCACCATATGTTCGTTGCTTTTCTCCTGGAATACAAGATGAGTTTTTACAGAGCGTGGTGGGGGAAGGGAAGAACCACATTCAAAACTAGCATCATTCTTCTCTACAGTGTCATTTCAAAAGCCAGATAAAAGCAGAATGAGAAAGCTGGAAAAGAGTATACAACTTAGCGGTTCTGAACACCACCCTCCATTTCATTCTGGCTCTGGGAGGGTACACCCAAGCATCACAGACAGCCTCTCTCCTCATCACAGATTAACTGGTAAGCGCTTTCCTGTTTGTTTTCCTCAAACTGACACATTTACAGCTGACCTGATGAAGATTCCTGCAGATGCTTTATTTACAAAACAGTATTTTGGCTAACTACCAGCTGGCAAAAAAGGAAAAGGACACAAAACACGCTGTCTGCAAATTCATATTTTTGGTCTTGTCAAAAGTGTTTAGGAACAATCCTACAGGGTTTGCTACAGCTGCTGCTGAACCCTGAAACACTGCAAGAGAGAAAATGAGTGTGCTGCTGGAGGAGGGGGTGGGCGGACAAATAACTTTCAGTAATTTTCTCAGCTTTTACCTAAATAATTACAGCTCATAAATTTGGATTTTAAGTAGTTGTGATTCAAAAACAGCCAAACATTTGTGGAAAGCTCACTGTAGAGAAACTAATAGGAAAAATAGTACTCAGAGATGAAAATTAACATTGCCCTCTTTGAATACAAGGGCAGGAATACAAGGTAGGAAAAAAACTTTTAAATTGAGTTCTAATGTGGTTCTCCCCCACTCCACCCCCACTTTTAAGATGAACGGCTGTAGTTTGTTATACTCTCCCATTTCTTTGTTGTTGCTGCATTTTTGAAATCTCATTATCAACTGCCTGTTAGAATAATTGGGACCTGGACTCTCCCAAGGAGGGGTAAATGGCTAAATGCAGCAAAGTTGCTGGGAGAGAAGGGTTTAGCTATTCACTTGTTCCTTTTCTAATCAGATAACTGTGAGCACAAATTGGCTTTTGTCTGATCGGTTACCCTTTCCTCCAAATGAAAGCTAATAAAAACCAAATAAAGGTTTGATAACAGAACTTTCACCAGCAATGATGCTCCTAAATTGCCCTTTTCACTTAAGACAAACTCATTTGTTCAGCAATCCACAAATCTGTCACTAAATGAATTCACTTTTGTTTGTTTTGTTAAAAGGGCCAAGGGTTCTTTCTCTGGGTTTCATTCCTCTTACTAAATAATTCTTATCATGTTTGCACATCTTCCAGACACTAAATGATTACATTTTTCATGGCCTGTGCTTATTATTTTATCTCAGATTTAAGTCATTTAGTTTATAAAAGGTCATACATTTTCTGTTAATTTACCACTAATTGTCATCTCCCTAGGATATTTAGCTTAACATTACCTTTTCAAAGGCCACACCACTTGGAGTAATTATTTTGGAAAGCAATTTAGCAATGTGCCTGTGCATATGGTAATATATTTATTGTCTTTGACCTGCACGTCTCCTTCCTGTGCAAGTGACTTACAGAACTAATTTTAAAGGGGAAAGAGCTTTATGCTCACAGATTGTTTTCCAAATTATTCACAATTTTAGAAAGTCAGAAGCAATCTAAATATGCAACAGTAGACAGATACAGAACTTCTTGGTATCATCTCAATGAAAGACTTTGCAATCATTAAAACAATCATAATATGAGGGTTATGCAGCATCACAGATGGGCGCTTAGGTGATGTTAAACAGGATCACAATTACGTAAAAAGCAAATGAAGTTGAAAAGGCTGAATATGCAAACTCACATATGCTGAATATGTGATGGTGAGTTTACTGTTAAGCCAGGAAGAAAAAACTTTTCCTGTACCCTCTTAGGTTTGTAATTGCAGGCCTGCCAATTAAACTGACAAAAGAAAGATTAGCCAGAGAAAACAAAATTTAACTATGCATATTTGCATCAGGTAGGTAGGTATGGGAGTTCACAGACAAATATGACTCAAAGGGGTAGTTAGAATTTCGGGCTCATGCCATCTTAATAGAGGAAATGGAAATAGAGGAGAACAAGGCTCTTACGGAAAAACATAAATGGATCCTTAGGAGAACAGATGGGCAATATGATAGTTCTTGTGAAAATGTCTTGTTAGGTGTGATGTACAGACTTCTCATCTCCAGTGATAAGAGTCATTTTTCCCTGGTTGTTTCCAGGAAGGGGACTTACGGCAGTTACATCCTCTTGAGAGTTCTTCTGGGAAGACTGCTTTTAGGCAAATAAGAGATTTCAGAACTCAAATCCCTGCTGCTCAAAATAATTTTTAAGGTGACATATCCTTTCTTTTCTCCCAAACTTTCTCTAAAAGTACATCATTTTTATAAAGTTAATTTTTTTTTTTTTTTTTTTTTTTGTAGAGATAGCGTCTCACTTTATCGCCCTGGGTAGAGTGCCGTGGCGTCACACAGCTCACAGCAACCTCCAACTCCTGGGCTTAGGCGATTCTCTTGCCTCAGCCCCCTGAGTAGTTGGGACTATAGGCACCCGCCACAACACCCGGCTATTTGTGTGTTCTGCAATTTGGCCCAGGCCGGGTTTGAACCCGCCACCTTCGGTATATGGGGCCGGCACCCTACTCACTGCACCACAGTCACCTCCCTAAAGTTAAATTTTTTTTTTTTTTGAGACAGAGCCTCAAGCTGTCACCCTGGATAGAGTGCCGTGGCATCACAGCTCATAGCAACCTCCAACTCCTGGACTCAACTCCTTGCCTAGCTCCTGCCTCTGCCTCCCAAGTAGCTAGGACTACAGGTGCCCACCACAACGCCCGGCCATTTTTTGGTTGCAGCCGTCATTGTTGTTTGGCAGGCCCGGGCTGGATTCGAACCCGCCAGCTCAGGTGTGCATGGCTGGCGCCTTAGCCCGTTGACCCACAGGCGCTGAGCCTAAAGTTAAAATTTTATAATATTGCTAGGTATGGTGGCAAGCACCTATAGTCTCAGCTTCTTGGAATGCTGAGGAGAAAGGATCACTTGGGCCTAGGATTTGGGAGTCTAGCCTGGGTAACATAGCTAGATCCCATCTCTAGGAGAAAAAAAATTATAAGAAAAAAACTGTACAATATTGAAAATTCCCATTTTCATACAAACCACTAGAAGTTAAACCCTTAAATGTAGTAGAGCTATTCAGTACTAACTCACTTTGTTTCCTTGGTGACATTAACTTCTGTAAAGGTTTCTGCTTCATCAAACCTTCAATAAAATAATAAATACTACTTCAGTATAAAACTGTTAATATAAAAATTTTAAGGCAGAAAAAAGCATAACTAATTAAATCAAGATTGCTAACACTCTATTAACATTGGAACATTCTAAATATGTCTGAAATGTATGGTTGCATGGTATCTTTACTCTTTTTATTTTGATTTTGCCCAAGTCATTCCAGACCTCTGACCCAACTCTGCCTCTAACTTGTCACAGGCAGAACAGGCAGGGCAAACTCTCTGGACCCCAGTTTCCTTTCTTTAAAATAAATCTGATGGGCTCGGCACCTGTGGCTCAACAGGCTAAGGCGCCAGCCACGTGCACCTGAGCTGGCCGGGTGTTGTGGCGGGTACCTGTGGTCCCAGCTACTTGGAAGGCGGAGGCGGGAAACTCGCTCGAGCCCAGGAATTGGAGGTTGCTGTGAGCTGTGATGCCACGGCACTCTATCCAGGGTGACAGCTTGAGGCTCTGTCTCAAAAAATAAATAAATAAAAAATAAAATAAATCTGATGGGCTAGATTCCTTCCAGCTCTCCAATTCCTTCTTGAATTTACTTTACCTCTGCTTATTAACTCACTATTCAATGTGATATATGTAATGGGTACTTAACATATGTAGTGTGCACTTAATAAACACTTGGTGAAAAAAATCCTTTATACAAACCCTATTTTCAGTTTTCTCAATGATCTTATGTTCTGATTATTTTGTAGAGATTCAGTTAAGTAGAAAAATGTTCATTGTTAGGGAAAACGGCATCAGTAAGAATAAAGCACACATGAGTCAGGCACAGATTTTTGTTAGTAATTATGCAGTCTTCCCTTCAGCCGGATGCCTGATTAGAGGGTAGGAGGGCAGGGGTTAGGAATGGGGCCTAGCTTGGCCTCCGTAAAAGTTTATCTCTGGGTGAAGGTAACTGACCCGGAGAGAGCCAACTGTCAATTGTACAAATCCGGTTTCATTGCTCCTTACATAGTAAACAAAATCACCTAACCTCTGTAAGTTTGAATGTGTGAAACGCTGCATACAGAGACTCTCCACAGGACAGATGCAAATAAGGACTTGCCTTGTGATAAAGAAATTCATCAAAGAAAACATACTAGGGCTTTTTGAATGATGTAATTTTTGTTATTGTTGTTTCACTCTCAGTTTTCACCTCCATGTTCAAGCAAAGGAAAATGGAAGTTGAAAAATTTTGATCCCTGGGCACTGTGGCTGGTGCCTCTAGTCCTAGCTACTGCGGAGGCTAAGGTGGGAGGATCTCTTGAGCCCAAGAGAGTAAGGCTGTAGTGAGCTATGATTGTGTCACTGCACTCCAGCCTGGGCAAACAGAATGAGACACCTGTGTCTACAAAAAAAGAAAATTCTTGGTTACTTATTTAGAAGTTTGATATTTTTCCCTTCTGGCGGGGATAGGGGGATGTGTTTATCATTAACTAAGTGAATCACCTGTATTTGTCATTTTCAGTAAAGCAAATATTGACTGAACTCCCAGCTAGTGTATAGAAGACACAAGGTTTTAACAGAAAGTTCTTACCCTTGAAAACTTTGTGTTGTGTTGCCTGAGACATAGAACTAAGTTATTTAACTAAATTAGTAAATTAGTAATTTTAGTAAATAACTAAATTCTGTAGTATCTATAGAATATGGAGTTCCAAAAAGGGAGAGGTGGATTTGAACTTAAGTACAAAGGTTATCAATTCATGAAGGGGTGAGACAGGTAAGAGAGAGACAGGGGAGAGAGGTAAGTATTGATACCCCATCATGAGTCCAAGAGAGATGAAAAGACATGGACTGGTTTGGCACCCATAGCTCAAGCAGTTAAGGCGCCAGCCACATACATTGGAGCTGGTGGATTCAAAACCAGCCTGGGCCTGCCAAACAACAATGACAACTACAACCAAAAAATAGCCGGACATTGTGGTGGACACCTGTAGTCCCAGCTACTTGGGAGGCTGAGGCAAGAGAATCACTTAAGCCCAAGAGTTTGAGGTTGCTGTGAGCTGTGATGCCATGGCACTCTACCCAGGGCAACAACTTGAGACTCTGTCTCAAAAAAAAAAGAAAGAAAAGAAAAGACATGGACGTGACTGGCCAAGAATAGGGCAAACCCACCAGAAATCTTCATGGCCTGAGGAGCCTACTGGAAGAACTTACTGGGAGGGAGGAGAGTAGGACAGCCCTTGACCTTGGAAAGCTGAGGAGAGGTGAGAGCAGTATGCAAGTAAAAATGGAAAGAGTTGTTTCCACTAAAACATTAGGGCACAAACAGCTCCATTTTAAGACTCCTCCAATAAGAAAGCAAAAGAAATTATAAAAGGGCTCGATGCCTGTGGCTCAACCGGCTAAGGCGTCAGCCACGTACACCTGAGCTGGCGGTTCGAACAACCCGGGCCCGCCAAACAACAATGGCGCCTGTATTCCCAGCTACTTGGGAGGCGGAGGCAGGAGACTCGCTTGAGCCCAGGAATTGGGAGGTTGCTGTGAGCTGTGATGCCATTGCACTCTATCCAGGGTGACAGCTTGAGGCTCTGTCTCAAAAAAAAAAAAGAAAGAAAGAAAGAAAGAAATTATAAAAGGGAATTCCCAGCCCTCACTTTGCCCCAAAACTCTACCCAACTTTGATAAAGCAAGCAGACTAGTGCTCTGGCAGCATACCTAATAAAGTCTTGGCCCCCATGAGCAGCAGACTTGCACAGAAGCGCTTGTAATTCACCTCCTGGAGGCCCTGGAAATAGTTTTTAGAGAACTCTGAATGTTGGTAATATATCTATGCGGCAGATTCAGTGGGCAATGTTTGGGTTAATGGGGATACCCCAGTGATTCCTAAGTTATAACTCTGAATATTACTGCATTTATATCATCAGCTGAGGAAATTTCCAGATTACAACAAAACATATAGCATTTGACACTTTTCATTGTGCTTTTCCATCAGTGTGTGTGTGTGTGTGTGTGTGTGTGTGAAAGAGAGATAGAAAGACTCACTTGGTCACGTGAGTAGAGCGCCATGGTGTCTTAGCTCACAGCAATCTCAAACTTCTGGGCTCAAGCTATCCTCTTGCCTCAGCCTCCCAAGCAGCTGGGACTACAGGCGCCAACCACGACGCCTGGCTAATTTTTTTTTTTTATAATTTTTTTTTAGTAGAATTGGGGTCTTACTCATGCTCAGGCTGGTCCTGAGCTCAGGCAATCCACCCACCTTGGCCTCCCAGAGTGTTAGGATTACAAGTGTGAGCCACCACACCGAGCCTTTCCTGTGCAATTCTCAACAGCACTGCCAACTGCTATCCTAGGAAATTTACATCTAACGCAAAGCTGAAATGAAGGTTCTTAAATTTTCGAAAGTAGTTCAGAATTTGACCAGGCCATGTAATATAGTCATGCTGAAAGCCAGGCCAACCTAACTAGGACCAGGAAATGCGCGAGGGGACTCTGAATAGTTTTTACCTGTACATCGGAGGTTCTTGCCACTACCTTTCACGAGCACCCTTCACGCTCATTACTTTGCTCGATCAGCTAAGAGAACTCGCGAAAACGGCGTACTTACTAGATTACAGCTTAATTACAAAAGCTAGGTCTCAGGGACGTCCAGACGGAAGCGATGCGCAGGGCCGGGCGTGTGGCCGGGGCGCGCGCCAGGCCCTCTGCGGACCGCCACCATGGCGCGCGGCCACGTCTTCACCGACCCGGAAGTGCTTCTGTCTTTGGGGGCTTCGTTCCTTGGGCCTAGCGATAAATCACTGGCCACTGGAAATTAATGCCATCTCACAAAAGAGTCATCTATGAGAAGGGGGTGGGTTGAGGAGCCGGAGGAAGCATGGTGGAGGTGGGTTTGGGGGCACCAATGATAGGAGAGGAAACGCTGGGGCGGGCACCGGTGGGCGCGAGCCCCACCCCACCGGGAGAGGAAGCGGGCGCCGCGGGCCAGTAGCCAGGGGACCCATCAGCTTTCCAACCAGAACTCCTAGACACTTTAACTCCACCCCCCTCCCAAAGAGATTCAAGTCTTTGAAGTATGGGAACAATTCCTTCTCCAACTGCTAATGGTAGGTTGGAAAAGAGTTATAGAAATGATAACTGGGTCTTTGGAGCAAGAAAGAGCCATCCTGCAATTCGGGAGGCTAAGGTAGGAGGATCTCTGGAGGCCAGGAGTTGCAGACTAGCCTACGCAACATAGCTAGACCCCATCGCTACAAATGTGTGTGTGTGTGTGTATATATATATAGAGAGAGAGAGAGAGAGAGACAGAGACACAGTCATAGGCCAGACACAGTGGCTATCACCTGTGATCTTGGCACGCCAGGAGGCTGAGGCCAGAGGATCCCTTGAGCTCAGGAGTTGGGAGCCCAGCTTGAGCAAGAGCAAGGCAGCATCTCTACTAAAAATAGAAAAATTAAGGTGGCACTGTGGCTCATCTGTAATCCTAGCACTTTGGGAAGCCGAGGCAGATAGATTGCTAGAACTCAGGAGTTCGAGACCAGCCTGAGCAAGAGTGAGACCCCCGTCTCTACTATATAGAAAAAATAGCTGAGTGTTGTGGCAGGCGCCTGTAGTCCCAGATACTTGGGAGGCTGAGGCAAGAGGTCACTTGAACCCAACAATTTGATATTATGCTGAACTATGATGAAGCCACTGCACTCTACTGAGGGTGACAAAGGGAAACTCTATCTCAAAAAAAAAAAAAAAATCAATCAATAAAAATAGAAAAATTAGCCAGGCATGGGGGCCAAGCCTGGACCTCTATGCTTGAACCCAGGAGTTTGAGGTTGCTGTGAGCTGGGTTGATGCCACAGCACTCAAGCCCTGGCAGCAGAGTGAGACTCTATCGCAAGAAACAAAGAAAAGAAAGAATTAGCCAAACATGGCAGCACGTGCCTGCAGTCCCTCCTATTGAGGAGGCTAAGAGAGAAAAACTAGTTGAACCAAAGAGTTATAGGCTAAGTGAGCTATAATAAGGCCATTGGGCTACAGTCTCCACAGCCCATGTTACAAAATTAGACCCTGTCTGACCAAAAAAAAAGTTTCTTTTTGGTATATATCACATATGAAGGAAATTTTATGGTATCCTTTCTACCCTCCATGCCACTCCACTCCCCCATACAACTTAGCAGAATTGTTCATCCTGGACAGTGGCCAAAGTGCCATTGCACTGTATCTATAACACTATAACACAGGAGTAGCTGAGCAATAGGGTTTCATTGTTCAAGTTCAATCATGTCTACCTGCTTCAAAACAATTTGTTATCTCAGTAAGCATCTTTTTTTTTTTTTTTTTTAGGGGACAGTCTCACTCTGCTGCCCTGGGTTGAGTGCCATGGTGTTACAGCTCACACCAACCTCAAGCTCTTGGACTCAGGCAATATCTTCTTGCCTCAGCCTCTCACCCAGCTAGAGTTTTTTCACTTTTTGGTAGAGATGGGGTCTCCCTCTTGCTCAGAGCTAGTCTCAATTTCCTGAGCTCAGGAGATCCACCCAGCTTGGGCCCTCAAAGTGCTAGGACTGTAGGCGTGAGCCACTGCTCTGGGCCTTCACTAAGCATCTTTAAGTATGAGAATTGTGCCTTCCTCTGGCACAACTCTGCAATAGAATGAAAGCTCTGTGGGTTCTTTTCACTGCTGTTTGTTTCTCCAGGGCCTTGAATACATAGTCAGCGCTCAATACTTATCAAGTGAATAAATGCAATTTTTTAAACAACTATAGTCTTTAGGAATTCTGCCTTACATTGAGCTAATATCTGCTACTCTCAATTTTTAGGTCTACTCTCTGACTTGATAGAACAGTTTCTTCTTTTAAATGCCAGCCCGTGGACATTTAAAAAAATGTACCCTGGTCTCTCTTTTCCAACATTAACAGTTTCCACCAGTTCATTCAGTGCTGCTTACACTATGTAGTTTCAGGCTTTCTCTTCATCCTGTTCCCGCTTCTCTGGACAGATTCCAGTTTATCGTTGTTCCTCTTAAACTATAATTCCCAGAAAAGACCACAATACCCCCAGCTGCTGTCTGACCACTTCAAGTAAAATTGGACAAACACTCCCCAATTATAATAATACAGCCCAACAGGCAAGTTCACATTTTTGTTGTCACATCCATTTGTTGACTCATACTGAGCCTAGGGCCAGGAGAAAGCTTGTGTTTGGGCAGAAATTTAGGCTGTTTTAATGACAGAGCAAATCACCACAGGGCACTAATCTCAGTGCTCTTGGTGAATGGTGCACATCCCCTGGAAATGCAAATGAAAAGTGGTTGATTGGGACCCCACTGAGGCGCACCACATTGATTTCTTTCTGGTCATGAAAAGGCACTGAATCACCGATTAGTCAATATTATATACTTCTTTAATGTAGGCTTGCCAAATCCATTTTAGGGAAATAATTCAGGGCCTGTAATTGCTGCCTAAACACATTACCAGCTAGGAAAACCTGTTGGAGAAGCTTATTTGCTTTGTAGTATAACTGGCATAAAGTTCAGTGTAGGTGTTGCTGAACAAGTGAGTGCTGAAATGAAAGAAGACAGGTTATTCTAAAGAATCTTCTGGACATTGGCTTTTAGTTTCATTTGCCAGGTTAGTATGATCATTTTTAGGTGAGTATGGTGGAATTAAGTTTTATTTTAGAAATAATTGAATGGCTATTCTAATTTTCACTTTTAAGAGCCTTCAAAGCTTTATCTAGAATGCAAGTAAAATCAAGTATGACTCACGACTCCCTAGTTAGTGTTAATATGACTCTTATTCAGTGGTGTTTTGTTCGTTTGAGGGTTTTTTTGTTTGTTTGGGGCTTTTTTCGTTTTTGAGATAGAATCACTCTGTCATCTAGGTAGAGTGCCCTTGTGTCATTATAGCTCACAGCAACCTCAAAATCTTAGGCTCAAGTAATCCTCTTGCCACAGCCTCCCAAGTAGCAGGGACACAGGTACCCACCACAATACCCAGCTATTTTTTTAGAGATGGTGTCTCACTCTTGCTCAGGCTGGTCTCAAACTCCTGAGCTCAGGATCCCCCACCTTGGGCCTCCCAGAGTGCTGGGATTACAGGAGTAAGCCACCGTGCTCTACCATTTTTTTAAAAAACAAAGTTCATTGGGTGGTGCCTGTGACTCAGCGAGTAGGGTGCCAGCCCCATATACCGAAGGTGGCGGGTTCAAATCCGGCCTCAGCTGAACTGCAAAGAAACAGAAAACTAGCCGGGCGTTGTGGCAGGTTTCTGTAATCCCAGCTACTCAGAAGGCTGAGGCAAGAGAATCGCCTAAGCCCAGGAGTTGGAGGTTGCTGTGAGCTATGTGACACCACAGCACTCTACCGAGGGCAATAAAGTGAGACTCTGTCTATACAAAAAAAAAAAAAAAAAAAAGTTCATTGAGGAAGACAAATATAGGGTCCCAGAGCAAGATACAAATAGCCCCATTGTTGAGACAGAGAAAAGGCAAAGAGGCCTCTTCAGTGGTTCTAAAGGTAAACTTAGGCCAGGTGAGGTGGCTCATGCCTATAATCCTAGCACTGGGGGAGCCTGAGGGGGGAAGATTGCTTGAGGTTAGGAGTTTCAGACCATCCTGAGTAAAGCAAGATGCCATCTCTGCAAAAAACAGAAAAATTAGCCAGGTATGCCCCCGCATGCTTTTAGCCCTAGTTACTGTGGAGGCTGTGGCAGGAGGATCACTTGAGCCCAGGAGCTTGAGGTTGCAGTGACTAACTACGCTGACTGCACTACACTCTAGCCCAGGCAACAGAGTGAGACTTTGTCTCAAAAAAATGCAAAAAAATGGAAAAGAACTGCCAAGCTTTTTCCCTTTGATTAAGTAATCACATGAGTTACTAAATTCAGGAAGTCAGTCTTCAGGCTTAAGATGGTTTCTGACTTTGCCTTGTTAGAGAAAAATATGTGATGGAAGGAAACAGTAAACAATTCTAAAAATACAAGTTTGTTTTTTTTTTGAGAAGTCTCACTCTGTCACCCTGGGTAGAGGGCCATGGCATCATAATTCATACCAACCTCAGACTCTTGGGCTTAAGCGATCCTCTTGCTTCAGCCTCCTGAGTAGCTGCGACTATAGGCATGCACCACTATGCCAGGCTAGTTTTTCTATTTTTAGTAGAAATGGGGTGTTGCTCTTGCTCAGGCTGGTCTGGAACTCCTGAGCTTAAGCGATCTACCTGTCTCGGCCTCCCAGAGTGCTAGGATTACATGCATGAGCCTTCATGCCTGTCTTTAACATACTTTTGTTATGGCAAGAGTGGTGGTGGTGGCTGCACCATCCAGGTCATATCACTAAAGTAAATTCTATTTTATCAGGTGATTTTTTACTGAGTTTCTTCCAGGTTCCTCATCAGAAATAAACTGCTTGCATTGTTTTAGTGAAGGTACATTATATTATTTGAATAGGTGTCAAGATACGACTGCTTGCTTAAACTTGATTGGCTTTTGAGTTTTCTAAAGCATTGAGACCAAGGGGTCAGTGCAGATGTGTGCCTACATCCATCCTTCTTATGAATCACCATATTTAATAGCCTTTAGAAGGTCACTTTCATTTCCCTCAACAGCCAGACTTTTGTTTCTAAGGCAAGGTGAGATTAATATCAAATATGAAAGAAAAAAGTTTAATAAAAATTATTTACTATACAGTTACTGGCATATGCCTCTTGTGTTGAGGCGAAGTAAATAGAAAAGATGCCATAATATAAAATAGTTTAAGACTAGAGAACAGAACTCGTAAAATAAATTTGGTACTTTAAGTTCATATACTCTACCATTGAACTGGATCGCTCTTCTACCCCCTGCCCTCTTTCTCTCTCATTATGCAAACTTAAATATGAAGAACTAGCTGGAAAGTGAAAATTGTGTTTCTTCTAAAGTTGTACAGCTGTTTTGGGCACTGCTGATGTTTATAACCTTCTCTCACAGATGTTAAATTTTATAAAATGTGACTCATTAGGGTGGTACTAGTATCTTTAGATGGAAAGAAATCCCCACGGGCAGGATGATTACATAAGTCTGCCTTGCTCAAAACCTGAAACAGTTGAATAGAATAGTTTCTGGGGGTGGGGGGGAAAGGCAATACAATGTTGCCATACTTAAATAAATCAGAAAGGCCAATGATTTCAGATTTATTCTTTCTTGTGGGAAGAACAAGGGAGGGACAACATTTTTGTTTGGGGAGGTTTTTGTTTTAATTTGCAGAATGTTTTTAATTTGGATAGGCCTCTTGTTTTGGACGTTCGTCCATATTTTACTTGAAGAAATTGTTTGAGTGTGTTCTCTGTGCAAAACACTGGGTTTGGTGCTACTTAGAGGTACAGGTAGTAATAAAAGAGCTATAATACACTTTCCTGTCATTTAAAAAAATTTTTTTTCTTTTGCGGTTTTTGGCTGGGCTGGGTTTGAACCAGCCACCTCCGGCATATGGGGCCAGCACCTTACTCCTTTGAGCCACAGGTGCCGCCCCTTTCCTGTCGTTTTTTAAGCTTCTCATTTAGGAAAGTTATAAAATTATAAAAGTTTAGAACTACATGTCACCTGTATTTTCCACATGAGGTACCTGGGGTCCCAAGTGGATAGGGAACTCATCCAAAGCTAATGACATTCAGAACTAAGATTTAAAGATATCTCTCCTGAGTTCTAGAGCTCTTTCAGCACGACATACTACCTAATACTCATGGACCTAAATGAGATCGGGTCAGTACTATTTTAAAGTAATTGAGGCAAAATTAATAGGGCTCCAAAATCAGTAATCAAAATTAATGCAAATCATCCATAACAACCAAAACCTCAAAATCTTAAACAAAAATAAGACCCTACCTTGCACTTATATGCAACCACACTTGTCTCACCCTAATCTTGGCCCTGCATTATGCAATCTGAACTTCTGGGTGGATCAAAGGGGAAAACCAATAACCCTTGGTTGGGTAATCGTAAGGGAATCCTTGAACGTGTAGAGTGAGATGTCAGATATTCAGAGATGGATCGCTTGTCCAAGTGGTATATTGAGATATTGATAAAACAACTCTCATTTTTTAAAATAAGAAAATGATAAAAGAGCATGGGGGAAACATGAGATGTAACAAAGTCATACTAACCTCAAGCGGGCACTTCTCCCATAAGGAACCTGGTTCCTTTCAAGGGTTCTGGTAGGCAGAGGACAAATTGGAGTCCTCAGAACCCCACAGTGGGTGGGCCGGATGCAGTGGCTCATGCCTGTAATCCTAGCACTCTGGGAGGCCAATTCATCACGGTGGGTGAATTGCCTGAGCTCACAGGTTTGAAACCTGCCTGAGCAAGAGCGAGACTTCATCTCTAAAAATAGCTGGGTGTTGTGGTGGGCATCTGTAGTTGCAGCTACTTGGAAGACTGAGGCAAGAGGATCACTGAAGGCCAAGCGTTTGAGGTTGCTGTGAGCTATGATGCCACAGCATTCTACCAAGGATGACAAAGTGAAACTCTGTCTCAAAAAAACAAAAACAAAAACGTAGGCATTTACTAATTTGGATATGAATTCCAACCATGCCAATTTGCCACCAGAATGGTTTTTGTTAGTTCTTTAATTTTCCTGATTCAGTTTCCTAATCTGTAAATAGAGAATAAAGGCTCAAAAACGATCCCATTTTCATAGATTTTTGCCCTTGAAGGATGATGTTAAAAGTCCTCTTAGTTGCATACATTAACGCTTTCTAGAAGTCCCCAGCCAGTAGCTAGCCAGGCTGTGTCTAAAACTCCCAGTGATCACTCAGAGCATGCCTTGTAGTGGTTAATTGGTAGGAGTTCTTGCTTCTCCAAAGCCAAACTGTTCCTGGCTATTATGCTGACGTTTTTTGCCCTAGTTCTAATGTCAGAACCACAAAGCATAAATGTATTCCTTTTGTTGTTGTTGTTGTTGCAGTTTGGCCAGGGCTGGGTTTGAACCCGCCACCCTCGATATATGGGGCCGGTATCCTACTCACTGAGTCACAGGTGCCACTCCAATGCCCGGCTATTTTTAGAGACCAGGTCTCACTCTGGCTCAGGCTGGTCTTGAACCTATGAGCTCAGGCAATCCACCTGCCTTGATCTCCCAAAGTGCTAGGATTATAGGCGGGAGCCACAGCGCCTGGACAAAATGTATTCGTTTTTCCTCATTTTCAAGTATCTGAAGACAGCTATCAGACACCTTACGTCTTCCTTTCCCACTAGTTCCTTCAACCTTCCAACAGACATAATTTCAAGTCCCTTCCCTCTCTCTCCTGAGTCCTTCCTTGCTTCAGTTTTCCAATGGTCTTCTCAAAGTCTGTTTTGCAGAACACAACAAACTCTTTTTTTTTTTTTTTTTTTTTTTTGCGGTTTTTGGCCGCGGCTGGGTTTGAACCCGCCACCTCTGGCATATGGGGCTGGCGCCCTACTCCTTTGAGCCACAGGCGCTGCCCCAACAAACTACTCTTAAAATAGGTTGACCATGACAAAATGGAGTGCTGTGCTTGCTAGCTTTGTTTCAATTACCATAAAATAATTAAGGGTGTTTATGATAAATGTCCTTAAACCATCACAATAGTGAATCTGCACCCAAAATGTTTAGTTGTGATCAATGGGCAAGTCTTTAAAGTTATCCTTTATTTTATCTTTCACTTCTACATTTTATCCCATCCTCCTTCCTGTCTCCTCCTAGGAGAAACAATGAAGGCAAAAAGGGTGGCACCTGTGGCTCAAAGGAGTAGGGCACTGGCCCCATATGCCAGAGATGGCGGGTTCAAACCCAGCCCAGGCCAAAAACTGCAAAAAAAAAGGATTAAAAATGAAGGCAAAAATATTTTCAAGCATATTTTATGTGAATGACAGGAAGTTCTAAAATTGTTGTTCTTGTCCTGACCCCACTTTTTTGTGCTGTGAAAGAGCATTACTGCTGCTACCAAAATGAGTTTCCGTTCTACCCCTTCACCAATTTCACTTGTTATCTCTCTGGATGATGACCAGCATTGTTTTGTGAAGTAACCGAAACCTCAATATATTCCATAAGTTCCCTGATTACTGTTTTATTCCCTTTTAGAAGAATAGTCTCCTTGTTCTTTAAGAGAAGAAATACCTTGATGTAAGTTAAGAATATGTTGGCTGCCAATTCAGTTTCCACCCTAAACTGAATATTCCTCCTGGACTTCTGTAAATGTCATTGACAATGTGTGATTGAAAACCAAAACATCTTCAGTGCCAAGTAATGATGAAATAGAAAGCAGAGATACAGCAGTACAGACTTCCACTGTGTACCCTTGACTTTTCTGAAGCATATCTTGGTCTGCAGAGATTTCAGGTCATGATTCTAGACTTAGAGGAACAGTCGTGTTTACCCTTTTTGTATTTTTTTAAACCATGGGTAATATCTATTTATGAGAAGCTTTATTTTCTATTAGGTATCCTGCTATGATTCTTGCTTCCAAAATAAGTTCTGTGTTATGTTACTAGACATAATATTACCCAGAAAACACTAAAAAGGATTAAACCTTTAGCTTTGACTGTACTTAGATGAACATATCTGCAAAATAAATGAAGCAATTCAGATCTCTAGTAGTTATCTAGTCACATGCCCTATAAAAATAAAGATACAGACGTCTAGTTCAATTGAGGTTTCCAAATTCAGTGCCTATATTCTTCTTGATAAAAAGTTACTTGTATAGATAGATATCCCTTTTTAAGGAAATACAGTTGGTCCTCAGTATTTCTTGGTTCTACATCTATGGATTCAACTACTAACGAATCAAAAATACTCCAAAAAGAAAAAAAACAATACCAGATGGTTACCCCGTACTGAACTGGTACAAACATTTTTTGTCATGAGTCCCTATAAAGTATAATATAACAACTATTTACATAGCATTTATATTGTGTTGGATATTAAAAGTAACCTGGAGATGATTTAAAGTACAGAGAGGAGCCAGGTTCAGTGGCTTATGCCTGTAATCCCAGCACTCTGGGATTACAGAGGCAGATGGATCACCTGAACTCAAGCATTCGAGACCAGCCTGAACAAGAACAAGAACCCATCTTGGCTACTCAAGAGACTAAGGCAGGAGGATCACTTAAGCTCAGGCGTTTGAGGTTGATGTGAACTATGACGATGCCATAGCACTCTACCCAGGGCAACTGAGTAGGCTCTGTCTCCAAAAATAAAAAAATAAATAAAGTACAGAGAGGATGTTTGTAGGTTATATGCAAATATGCTATAGCATTTTATATCAGGGACTTGGGCATCCTTGGATTTTGGTCTTCAAAGGAGGTTCTGAAACCAATCTCCTGCAGATACTAAGGGACAACTGTACCGACTTGGTGATTTCTCTCTGCTATAATAAAGATTTTGTTTGTTTTGCTTTTTTGAGACAGAGTCTCAACTATGTCTTCCTCGGTAGAGTGCCATGGTGTCACAGCTCACAGCAACCTCAAACTCTTGGACTTAAGCAATTCTTTTGCTTCAGCCTCCCAAGTAGCTGGGGCTATAGGCACCTGCCACAACACCAGGATATTTTTGTTGTTGTTGTAGTTGTCATTGTTGTTTGGCAGACCCGGGCTGAGTTCGAACCCGCCAGCCCTGGTGTATGTGGCTGGCGCCCTAACCACTGAGCTATAGGTGCTGAGCCCCTTATGTTGTTTTGTTTTTGTGAGACAGAATCTCACTTCTGGGTCCCCAGACTAGAGTGCTGTGGCATCGGCCTACCTCACAGCAACCTCAGACTCAAGCAGTCCTCCTGCCTCAGCCTCCCAGACAGCTGGGACTGTAGGCACCCACCACAATGCCTGGCTAACTTCTCTATCTTTAGTAGACATGGAGTCTCACTCTTGCTGGTCTTGAACGCCTGAGCTCAAGGGGTCTTCCTACCTTGGCCTCCCAGATTGCTTGGATTACAGGTGTGAGCCACTGTGACTGGCCTGAAACATTACATTGTTGATGGTGGAAATTCTTTCTCAGAGTTGAGTGAAAGCTGATAAAGACCTAGACTACATTCTTTAATCAAAGGTGAATAAATAGCTTTAAAAAAGAGAGAGAAAAATAAGAGAAATATAGTGCTATATAATATTCTGTTTTCTTATCACTCTTAACCAGATATGGGGGTAAAGATGGCATTCTGAGGCAAGACACAGGAGTCTCCAACTCAGATGCCTTCAGAAGGCAGGCATATAACAATGCATAAACTCCTTACAGAGTTAATATTTTCTAAAAACATAAAACCTACAAGATAAAACATGTTTTTAAATTTCTCCTTAAAATCTTCTTGGCCTTCTCTTGAAGTAACAGAGTAATTCTACTCTTTCTGCTTTCCTTTCTATTTTCTACCACTTTTAGCCTAAACTAGTAATAATTAATACCTACAATTATTGAGCCTGCTTTATGTGGCAGGCACTGAGCTAAACAACCCCTTTTTGAGAATTTCCTCATGTGATCATAGCAAGTGAGTTAAATACTATTGCTCTTCCCATTTTACAAGTGAAAAAACTGAGATTTTGAGATAGCAGGTGATTTATCTAAGATCCCACAGCCCAAAAGAGGCAGGACGGGGATTTGAAAGCAGGCAGTCCCATTCCATCACCCGTAAACTACTATATTGTCTGATATTTAAATTATACTTGTATGTTAATTATCTTAAAGTCTTGCAAAGGAATTAAATCTAAAAATTTCTCCTTTGACCCAAGGACAATCTTTCACTTCCAGTAATCAACAGAGCCGTACAGATTGTACAAATTGGGACACTAATGTCTGGGTGGAGCATTGAAACAACTGGTACATATTTCCAAATATGTGCTTTGTTCTGCTCTGAGACTGTACAAATGAAGCATGGGGATTAGACATACAGATCAGCCTGCATGCCTTTTATGGAGACAATTTGATCTCAGCATAGTGAAAATAGGTATCATTTCATTTCTACTTGATTTGATGATGCCTTTTTAAAGGAAAAGACTTTCTCTTTCTGTCTCCTAACCTTACTGCCTTTGAAAGTGAATAAAACATTTGTATGCCTAAAATTAGCTAGCTTTTCTATGCAAGATAGATTTTCAATGCCAACTCCATAAAAATGTTACCGTGACGGTTATAGTCAATTCAGCTAAGCTTCCTGAAAGATTCTATTCATTTCTCCAATTAATGTCTCCCATTTATGTTTCCCTCATCTCCATTCTCTCACTATCTAAGGCCCTTCCATCTTTGACTTAAATCTTCTAAATGATTACTCTGCTTCCATTCAAATCCTTTTCCAATCCATCTCCCAAACTGCTACCAGATGATCTTTGCAAAAACAAAGATTCTGCCATGTCACTCCCTGCTGCAAACATTTTTACTTGCTCCCAATTAGCAATGGAATAAAACACAAATCCTTAAGCATGACATTCAAAAGCCATCATTATCAGAACATTCCCTTTTATGGTCTATTCTCCAGCCAAATCAAAATACTTTTATTCTTCCTAATATACCAAAGAATATTGTTATTTGTCTTAGTGCCTGGCATTAAACAGTAAACAACATGGGGGCTACAGGTAGGCAAGGTGTATCTCTTTTAAAGGACAGTTGTGCCAGGGCTTGGGGTGGTGAGGGTACAATCTGACAGCCATTGTTTAAACACCTCCCAACCATCAGAAGCCTTCAATACCAGGCCCTGGGGCGAATAAACAGGATATCTTCATAAAACATTGCCATTAATCCTAGCTACTCTGGATGCTAAAGCAGGAGGATACTTTGAGGTCAGGAGTTCAAGGGTGGCCTAGGCAACAAAGTGAGACCCCCCATTTCTAAAAAACAAAAGCGGAAACATTGCTATGCCTTAACACCTTCCAAGTAGAGAGTTCATCTAAAGGGCAACAAAATACTTTACTGATGCCAAACATCTTATGTACATCTGGAGTGTGATATATAATGTTAGTAGAAAATACTGAGCCATGTCCCAAATACCCTCCCTGTCCCCGCATACATTCAAAAAAATCTTTTTTCACTGGCTCAGCGCCTGTTGCTCAGTGGTTAGGGCTCTAGCCACATGTACCTGGGGCTGGCGGGATTGAACCCAGCCTGGGCCTTCTAAACGACAATAACAAGTACAACAAAAAAATAGCAGGGCATTGTGTCAGGCGCCTATAGTCCCAGCTACTTGGGAGGCTGAGGCAAAAGAATCACTTAAGCCCAAGAGTTTGAGGTTTGAGTCCCACGGCACTCGACCGAGGGCGACATAATGAGAGATTATCTCAAAAAAAAAAACAAACATCTTTCTTAACTAAGAAGATAGCCCTTGAAAAACAGTTTGACCAAATAGTTTGGGTGAGTCATAGATCCATGATTTTCTTTCTTTCTTTTTTTTTTTTTTAAGAGATAGAGTCTCACTATATTGCCCGATCCATGATTTTCATCACAGCATTTCTTTCTCATGTCCATTGATTCTTTCTATTCATTCCTGTTACCTAATTAGAGGCAAAATTACATGTTCTTCCAAAGGTCTCTGTGGTTTTTACAGGAGACACCTTCAGTTCTTGAATTCTGTAGAGGTAATCTACATAGACCAAGGTCAGCAACATTCAATCCTTTTCTCTGTCCAAAGTAGGTTAGATCCTTCCACACAAAAGGGGAAAAACAGGGCGGTGCCTGTGGCTCAGTGAGTAGGGCGCCGGCCCCATATACCAAAGGTGGTGGGTTTGAACGCGACCCTGGCCAAACTGCAAAAACTAGCCGGGTGTTGTGGGTGGCACCCGTAGTCCCAGCTACTCGGGAGGCTGAAGCAAGAGAATCGCCTAAGTCCAAGAGTTGGAGGTTGCTGTGAGCTGTGACGCCACAGCACTCTACTGAGGGCAACATAGTGAGACTCTGTCTCTAAAAAAAAAAAAAAAACCAAAAGGGGAAATACAAAGGGGGAAAAAAAAAACCTAAAACAAAACAAAAAAATATCCAAAGCAGGTTAGAGCCTAAACTTCCTTAAGATTCCTGTTAGGTACACATTTTTTCAATGGTCCATGAAAACCCATATACCTCAACAATATAGAACAGAATTTAAACCTCTCTGTATTCACCAAGTTTTCAGCCAGAAGGGATCTTTGTATTTCGTCAAGGTAGATGCACAAAATGTTTCCCTCCATAGCCAAGCCTCTTCTAAAGCTGCTTGTACCAGATGCCCTTGCCCTAAATCTTCTGGATTTTTTTTTTTTTTTTTTTTTTGTAGAGACAGAATCTCACTTTATTGCCCACGGTAGAGTGCCGTGGGGTCACACAGCTCACAGCAAGCTCCAACTCCTAGGCTTAGGCGAATCTCTTGCCTCAGCCTCCCAAGTAGCTGGGAACACAGGCACCTGCCAAATCATCAGGATTTTATAGACGATTTATCACTACACTCTCTGCCAGAACTCTTGCAGTGAAATTTATTTATCTTCAGAAAAGAGTTTGGTTTTCATTAGGGTGAAAAGCTTAGTAGGTGCTCACACAGAGATTAGGATATATAAAAGCAAAAGTTTATTTTATCTTCTTAGAGAAGAGAAGGAGTGAAAGACAGTGGGGAAAGAGAGGGAGAAAAGAGAGCAGGGAGACGGCAGTGTGGCATCCTAAGGAAAGAGGAGGGAAAAGCCAGCACTGAGGCCAAGGGCAAAGGTCACTTTACAGGGTTATAAATTGGGGTACTGCCGGCTCAGCGCCTGTAGCTTAAGCGGCTAAGGCGCCAGCCACATACACCAGAGCTGGCGGGTTTGAATCCAGCCCGAGCCCGCCAAACAGCAATGACAACTACAACCAAAAAAAAAAAAAAAAATAGCTGGGCATCGTGGCGGGTGCCTAAAGTCCCAGCTACTTGGGAGACTGAGACAAGAGAATGACTGAAGTCCAGGAGTTGGAGGTTGCTGTGAGCTGTGACACCACAGCACTCTACCCAGGGTGACAACTTGAGGCTCTGTCTCAAAAAAAAAACCCAAATTGGGGTATTGCTACATGGGCTTCTTGCATTCTTCTCAATGGCAGGTAAATAACAAAAAAACTGTGAGGATCTCAAAGTCCAAGAGGCTCCTCTGTGTTTCTTTGGAGATGGGATTATTTGGATTATTGTAGGAGATGTAACTCTATCCTTAAGATATGGCTAAAGCCTATGGCTCCTTCTCTGGCTGTTTACTCAGAACTCTGTAAAGCATAGTCTTGAAAAACAATTTTGAAAGAGAAAGATTTTCTTTTCTGTCTGTTCAGCTCTTTTCAGAAGTTGTGCAAAATGGCACTTCTAAGAGGCGCAGTGCCTGTTAGCAGGAGGATCACAGGATTAATCTTTAACTGTTATTAGGAAATTGCAGGATTAGGTATTTTCCTGTTATTTTTGCAAGGTCACCCCTTTCAGCTTTACCATCTATTAAATGTGACTAGATCAGAAACCAATTTGTTTAATTCAATAAATACTTCTGTGCTCCTTAAACAGAAAATGTGCTATTTGAGCACCCAGGAATGTAATAACTTGGGTTTTCACAGCATCTGAGTCCCTGAAGTAAACATTGTCCCTTCATATTCTTTGGAAACCAAACCAGAGACTTCCTAGAGGTTTCTCTGCACTGTGTTCCACCCCGAGCCTGTTCACACGTGTCTAACACAGTCGGGTGTCCCTACATACATGCCTCTCCACAGTGCAAGCTGACAGGGAAGAAACTACACAAAACTTTTATGATCGTGGAGATTTTCATTAGTCTTTATCTCGGTGAATTCTTTATTTGCCTTTCAGCAGCACACATGGTTTAAGACAAACACATTAGCAATTTCCCCTTTTCAGTCAAGTCTAAAACCACCTCCTGGGGCGATGCCTGTGGCTAAGTCAGTAAGGCACCAGCCCCATACGGCGGGTTCAAACCTGGCCCTGGCCGAACTGCAACAAAAAAATAGCCAGGCGTTGAGGCGGGCGCCTGTAGTCCCAGCTACTCGGGAGGCTGAGGCAAGAGAATCGGCTAAGCCCAGGAACTGGAGGTTGCTGTGAGCTGTGTAAGGCTACAGCACTCTACCAAGGGCGACAAAGTGAGACATTGTCTCTACAAAAAAAAAAAAAACACAATAAAACCTCCTCCTGGCATTGTTATTATGCTCTTCCAAATTGAGAAACTCTGTGGACAGCTCAATGGTACTTCTCTTCACCCTATTCCCACCCCTCACAACTGCAGGAAAGTACTAAATCATAGGGAAATGCCTAAGTTATATTTCTTGTGAAGAATTCTAATGGACAGCATTCAGCTCTTTTTTTTTTTTTAGATAGAGTGTCAAGCTATCACCTGGGTAGAGTGCAGAGGCATCATAGCTCACAGCAACCTCTAACCCAGGCTAAAGCGATCCTCTAGCCTAAGTTTTTCTATTTTTAGTAGAGACAGCCTGGTCTTGAACTCATGAGCTCAGAAAATCCACTGCCTTGGCCTCCCAGAGTGCTAGGATTATAGGCGTGAGCCATTCAGCTCTTCTTGAAGCTTGTTTTTTCTAAGTCCAAACTGTTTTTTAAATCTAATCTATTCATCTGCTTCCTAGAAGATTAGGAGCCTCTCTTTCTATTCTTTCTATGTGAAAGGGGTTCTTTTTCTTTCTTTCTTTCTTTCTTTTTTTTTTTTTTTTTGAGACAGAGTCTCATTTTTGTCACCCTCAGTAGAGTGTTGTGGTGTCACAGCTCATAGCAACCTCAAACTCTAGGGTTCAGGCAATCCTCTTGCCTCGGCCTCCCAAGTAGCTGAGACTACAGGTGCCCACCAGAACTCCCGGCTTTTTTTTTTTTTTAGATAGGGTCTCCCTCTTTCTTGCTCAGCCTGGTCTCAAACCTGTGAGCTCAGGCAATCCACTTGTCTTGTCCTCCCAAGTTCTGAGATTACAGTCATGAGCCACTGTGCCTGGCTCTTGAAAGGGGTTCCATTTGAACAAATCAGTCATTCTCAAGGAATACACAAGTCCCCTCTCTTGGCCCTGCTCCAAGAGAATAGGGAAAAGCGTAGGTGGTGTCCTTCAGCAGGCTCTGTAATGATCATACCCCAGCGTTAGTGATGACATTGGATGGGGAAAGCCTCCTGACTTTTGGTGAGAATAGTGGTTGTGAGCTATTTGGGGTCTTCCATGGGCTTTTCTTTTGGTGGGAATTAGTTTCCTACTAATCACTAATTAGAGTTTTGGAAGGTAATTCAGACCACCATTTGGGCCAATTTGGCTTTGTAATTACTAATATCCCAAAGGAACAGGTCATAAGCCCAAAGAAGGCAAGGATATACTAGTACATAGGCAGAAAACCAAATCTAGGTTTGGATTTTAGACTAGGCTGGAAAGGATTTGCCATGGGAGGGTAAGTCAGGAGAAGTGTGAGAGGGGAGAGTCGGATCCCAGACCTGAAAGAACAGGGCAGCAAAGCAGGAGTCAATTCTTTTTTTTTTTTTTTTTTTTTTTTTGAGACAGAGCCTCAAGCTGTCACCCTGGGTAGAGTGCGGTGGCATCACAGCTCACAGCAACCTCCAACTCCTGGGCTCAAGCGAGTCTCCTGCCTCTGCCTCCCAAATAGCTGGGATTACAGGTGCCTGCCACAACACCCGGCCACTTTTTGGTTGCAGCCGTCATTGTTGTTTGGCGGGCCCGGGCTGGATTAGAACCCGCCAGCTCAGGTGACATGGCTGGTGCCTTAGCCCGTTGAGCCACAGGCGCCGAGCCAGGAGTCAATTCTTGCTCGCTGGAGTAGGACACACAGAGGATAGGACGTGGTGTCAAGGAAAATGCCAAGATTCTGGGGCTAGGACCATTGGTCAAGGTTAGAAAACGTCTTGCAGTGATACTAAGGGTGAGGCCAAGGCAGGAGGATTGCTTGAGGCCAGGAATTGGAGGCTGTAGTGTGTCATGACTGAGCCACTACATTCCAGCCTAGGCAACAGAGCAAATATCTGTCTCAAAAAAAAAAAATTATTAGGATTACTTTTGGAAAGGTAATGTCTGGAAATGTTTCCAAGAAAGGTACCATTTGAATTGAATATTGAAGGACAAAAATAATAGGTTGGTGGGTCTGGGGTTGGGAGGAAGCTAATATTGCTTTTGTCTTTTAATTATGCCCTGCCAGATTTCTCAGAAAATTTAAGGTAGGTTGATGAATAGTGATAGTCAAGTTGAGTTTGAGATGTCTCTTAGCAACACAAGATGTTTTGACCTCTTCATTCCAACCCTACTGTAATCTCAAGTCTTTCATTTCCCCACCATTTATGATTGTAGCTCTATGAAATGAATATAACTATTCATCTTTTTCCTACTTGATTATGAGTACTACAGAAAGAATAGCACAAAGTAAAATTGAAGAAGCCAGAATTGCACCAAGTAAATTTTGTTTTGATTGAAAAATTGAATCAAATCAAATCTTCTTAACCCAGGAAAGTTGGCCTTGGTATGTAAGAAAAAAAAAAAAGGAGGGGCCACAAAAGAAAACTTACTTTGTTAGAAATTATAGGCTATAAATTTGATATGGACAAAAAGAAACTGATTAACAAATTAAATCTTTGTCATAAATGATTATAGAAAAGAATTCAGGGTGGTGCCTGTGGCTCAGTGGGTAGGGTGCTGGCCCCATATACCAAGGGTGGTGCGTTCGAACCCAGCCCTGGCTAAACTGTAACAAAAAATAGCCGGGCAGTGTGGTGGGTGCCTATAGTCCCAGCTACTTGGGAGGCTGAGGCAAGAGAATTGCCTAAGCCCAGGAGTTGGAGGTTGCTGTGAGCTGTGATGCCACAGCACTCTACTGAAGGTGACAAAAATTTACACACAAAGTGAGACTGTGTCTCCAAAAAAAAGAATTCAAATTAATTCAAAACAAAGGAAGTTTAGTAAAATAAAATTTAATTGCATTCTATAGGAAATTAATATAGAACTTATGTGGCCATTGGCTCACACCTATAATCCTAGCACTCTGGGTGTCTGAGGCAAGTGGTTTGCCTGAGCTCATAGGTTTGAGACCAGCCTGAGCCAGAGGGAGACCTCATCTCTAAAAATAGCCAGGCATTTGGGAGGTGGAGGCAGGAGAATCACTTGATCCCAGGAGCTGGCGGTTGCTGTGAGCTGTGATGCCACAGAATTCTACTGAAGGTGACAAAGTGAGACTGTGTCTCAAAAAAAAAAAAAAAAAAAGAAAAGAAAAGAAAAAGAAATTATGTGTGGAGCGGTGCCTGTGGCTCAAAGGGGTAGGGTGCCGGTCCCATGCTCCAGAGGTGGCAGGTTCAAACCCAGCGCTGGCCAAAAAAAAAAAAAAAAAAGAAAAGAAAAGTAATTATGTTGTTATTATGAAGTTTACTCAAAAAGATTCCATTTGGAAGAAAAGCCATCCATACTTATATAATTCAAATTACCATGTTTGCTTTTATAAACATAGAATTAAAGCATTCTTGGGTACAAAATCCAGGGTCAAGGGTGGCGCCTGTGGCTTAGCAAATAAGGCGCTGGCCCCATATACCGAAGGGGGCGGGTTCAAACCCAGCCTCAGCTGAACTGCAAAAAAAAAACAAACAGAAAAATAGCAGGGCGTTGTGGCAGGCACCTGTAGTCCCCGCTACTCAGGAGGCTGAGGCGAGAAAATCGTCTAAGCCCAGGAGTTGGAGGATGCTGTGAGCTGTGTGACGCCACGGCACTCTACTGAGGGTAATAAAGTGAGATTCTGTCTCTACAAAAAAAAAAAAATACAGGGTCAACATCTTCTGTGCCATCCAGGTGGATGGACTTGGAACCAGGTGAAACTCTCTGTCAAGAGTTTGAGGGTCGGCTCCTGTGGCTCAAGCGGCTAAGGCGCCAGCCACATACACCTGAGCTGGTGGGTTCGAATCCAGTGTGGGACCACCAAAACAACAATGATGGCTGCAACCAAAAAAAAAAAATAACCAGGCGTTATGGCAGGCGCCCATAGTCCCAGCTACTTGGGAGGCGGAGGCAGGAGAATCGCTTAAGCCCAGAAGTTGGAGGTTGCTGTGAGCTGTAATGCCATGGCACCCTACCCAGGGCAACAGCTTGAGGCTCTGTCTCAAAAAAAAAGGGTTTGAGAAGTCAGGGGTACAAATACAGATTTTGAAGTTATCACTACATAAGTATTAATCTTTTTTCCTTTGCATCTGGAATGAACTAATAATGCGTAGTAGGAACCTAGTAAATATGGGTTGAAGGTCAGATTTCCTTGAGTCGAGTCAGCCCTCTGTGCCTTATGAACAGTTGAATAGTATAAACAATTGCACCTGTAGAGTTATTCATTTTAATTTAGCTAATTATTAAACACTTTACAAAAATGAATTCTCACAGCTTTGAGAATTATTGGTCAGTGCCTGTGGCTCAATGAGTAGGGTGTCGGCCCCATATACCAAGTGTGGCGGGTTTGAATCTGACCCCTGCCAAACTGCAACAATAATATAGCCGGGCGCGCCGTGGCTGGTGCCTGTAGTTTCAGCTACTCGGGACGCTGAGGCAAGAGAATCACCTAAGCCCAAGAGCTGGAGGTTGCTGTGAGCTGTGACACCACAGCACTCTACCAAGGTCTACCAAGGGCGACAAAGCAAGACTCTGTCTCTCTCTAAAACAGAGAGAGGGGTGGCGCCTGTGGCTCATCGAGTAGGGCACTGGCCCCATGTACTGAAGGTGGCAGGTTCAAACCCGGCCTCGGCCAAACTGCAAAACAGAAAAATAGCTGGGCATTGTGGTGGGCGCCTGTAGTCCCAGCTACTTGGGAGGCTGAGGCAAGAGAATACCCTAAGCCCAGGAGTTGGAGGTTGCTGTGAGCTGTGTGACGCCATGGTACTCTACCGAGGGCGACAAAGTGACACTCTGTCTCTACAAAAAAAAAAAAAAGAGAGAGAATTATCAGGATGAAATTGAGGCCTATAAAGACTTGGAAATCTTAACTCCTATGAAAAAGTATACTACAATTGCCCCATAAGATGAAGTATTTTTGTCTGTATATTCTTTATCATTCATTGAATTTTGTTTTTTTTAAAAAAAAAAAACATTTTTTTTTCTTTTTAAATTTGCTTCTATAGATTTCCTCATTCTCCACTTAGCAAGGTCATGGAAGATCTAGAGGAAACATTATTCGAAGAATTTGAGAACTATTCCTATGCCCTGGAATACTACTCTTCAGAGTCTGATTTGGAGGAGAAAACCCACCTGGACGTTGTTCACTGGGTTTCCCTGGTCTTGTATTGTTTGGCATTTGTTTTGGGAATTCCTGGAAATGCCATTGTCATTTGGTTCACAGGATTCAAGTGGAAGAAGACAGTCACCACTCTCTGGTTCCTCAATCTGGCCATTGCAGATTTCATTTTTGTTCTCTTCCTGCCATTGTACATCTCATATGTGGCCATGAATTTCCACTGGCCCTTTGGCATCTGGTTGTGCAAGGCCAATTCTTTCATTGCCCAGTTGAATATGTTTGCCAGTGTTTTTTTCCTGACCGTGATCAGCCTGGATCGCTATATCCACTTGATCCATCCTATCTTGTCTCATCGGCACCGAACCCTAAAGAACTCCCTAATTGTTGTTATATTCATCTGGCTTTTGGCGTCTCTCATTGGTGGTCCTGCACTGTACTTCCGGGACACTGTAGAGTTCAATAACCATACTCTTTGCTATAACAATTTCCATGAGCATGATCGTGACCTCACTGTGATGAGGCACCATGTTCTGACTTGGGTGAAATTTGTTGTTGGCTATCTTTTCCCTTTGCTAACAATGAGTATTTGCTACTTGTGTCTCATCTTCAAGGTGAAGCAGCGAAACATCCTGATCTCCAATAAGCGTTTCTGGACAGTCCTGGCTGTAGTCGTGGCCTTTTTGATTTGCTGGACTCCTTATCACCTGTTTAGCATTTGGGAGCTCACCATTCACCACAGCAGCCATTTCCCCCAGGTGCTGGAGGCTGGAATCCCCCTCTCCACTGGTTTGGCATTCCTCAACAGTTGCTTGAACCCCATCCTTTATGTCCTCATTAGTAAGAAGTTCCAAGACCGCTTCCGGGCCTCAGTTGCTGAGATACTAAAGCATACACTATGGGAAGTTAGCTGCTCTGGCACAGTGAGTGAACAGCTCAGGAACTCTGAAACCAAGGACCTGTGTCTCCTAGAAACAGCCCAATGAGTTATCACTTTTCCATTAATCAGTATAAGGCTTTTGTGTGGGACCTCTGACAGATACTTTCAGGTAAAATTTGATTCTAAGATACAGAGCTGATCATATTTTTCTTGTTTTTCTTTTTTGTCAGTACATTGGCACCACATTTTTGTATGGATATAAAACATAGAAAAGAGTAACACAATTTTTTTCTGCAATTTAAGTGATCTGAGTCATTCTTGTTGAGTCATAGTGGATTAATCATCAATGTTGAAGCATTATCAGCTTTTTAAAAATCTTACTAACTCTCTAGAAGCCCTGGATCTTAATATTAAATATATGATTAACTAATTTCAAAAATGTTAAAATGTTTGCTTAATTTGATTTTAATTTTGCACAAGTAACCTATTAGACATATACTTAACATGTACTTAATTTCTTATGTAATCTATGTATACACATTTATGAATTAAAGTAATAATTGGTTCTTTTAGTTTAAAACTTCTGTTTCAGTTAACTATTTTTTTTTTTTTCATGGAAACAAGAGTCTCTACTCTGTCACCCAGGCTAGAGTGCAATGGCATCAGCCCCGCTCACAGAAACCTTAATTTCTCAGTTCAACAGATTCTCCAGCATCAGCCTCCTACAGGTGCCCATCACAATGCCCAGCTAATTTTTTTTTTTTTTTTTGGTAGAGACAGAGTCTCATTTTATTACCCTCGGTAGAGTGCTGTGGCCTCACACAGCTCATAGCAACCTCCAACTCCTGGGTTTAGGTGATTCTCTTGCCTCAGCCTCCTGAGTAGCTGGGACTACAGGCACCCACTTAATTTTTTTTTTTTTTTTTATTTGTAATAGGGGTAGGGGTCTCTTCTTCCTCAGGCTGACCTTGAACTCCTGACCTCAAGGAATCCTCTCACCTTGGCCTCCCAGAGTGCTAGGATTACAGGTGTGAGCCACTGTGCCTAGCCTCAGTTAACTTTTTTTTTTTTTTCTTTTGAGACAGAGTCTTACTCTGTTGCCTTGGTGTTGAGTGCCACGGTTCAAAGCTCGCAGCAACCACAAACTCTTGGGCTGAAGTGATTCTCTTGTCTCAGCTTCCCAAGTAGCTGGCACTAAGGCACCTGCCACAGCACCCAGCTAGTTTTATTTTATTTTATTTTATTTTATTTTTAAGAGAGAGAGTTTCACTTTGTTGCCCTCGATAGAGTGCTGTGGTGTCACAGCTCCCAGCAACCTCTAGTTCTTGGGCTTAGGCAATTCTCTTGCCTTAGCCTCCCAAGTAGCTGGGACTACAGGCACCTGCCACAATGCCTGGCTATTTTTTGTTACAGTTTGGCTGGGGCCGAGTTTGAACCCGCCACCCTTGGTATATGAGGCCAGCGGCCTACTCACTGAGCCACAGGTGCCGCCCACCCAGCTAGGTTTTTTTATCTGTAGACATAGGGGTCTCACTTTGCTCAGGCTGGTCTTGAACTCCTGAACTCAAGCATTCCACCCACTCAGCCTCCCAGAGTGCTAAGATTATAGGCATGAGCCACTGTGCCTGGCCAGTTAACTATCAAGCTTAACAAATTCCTCCAAAACCTAGTTGCTTAAAACAATAATCTATTGACACAATTATAAGAAAGACTTTACCTAACAAATGCAATCTGGTTTCTTGTACCCTCAATGAATCCCCAACAATAATAAAAAAAAAAAAACCCAGGCAGCACCTGTGGCTCAAGGACTAGGGCGGCGGCCCCATATACTGGAGGTGGTGGGTTCAAACCTGGCCGCAGCCAAAAACAAAACAAAACAAACAAAAAAACCCCCAATAATTTATTATTTGTGATGTAGTTCTCACAATTATAATTTACACAATTCTGAGGGTCAGGAATTCCTACAAACCAGAGAAGGGAGGTTTGTGTTTCTGCTTTGCAATGCCTAGAGCCTCAGCTAGGGTGATGCAAATGACTGAGGCATGGAACAGCGGGGGGCTGGCTGAGAAGTCCTCTTCCCTCTCCTCCCTCCTCCCGCAGCCGGCCATCCACCATGGCACTTCATGGTATCCAAACTTCTTATATAGCAACTCAGAGTTCCAAGAGACCACGGTGGACATTTCTAGTCCTCTTAAGATGCGGCATTGACACAATTTCAGCTCCACTGTACTCTACTTGTCAAAGCAGGCACAGGCCAGCTCTGATTCAAGGGGAGGGGACATAGAACCCTACCTCTCAATGGGAGGAGTGTCAAAATACTTGTTCCCTGGCTCGGCACCTGTGGCTCAACGGGCTAAGGTGCCAGCCACGTACACCTGAGCTGGCGGGTTCGAATCCAGCCCGGGCTGCCAAACAACAATGATGGCTGCAACCAAAAAATGGCCGGGCGTTGTGGCGGGCACCTGTAGTCCCAGCTACTTGGGAGGCAGAGGCAGGAGACTCACTTGAGCCCAGGAATTGGAGGTTGCTGTGAGTTGCGATGCCACAGC